>LBNU01001483.1:0-11270 GCA_014162995.1 Artemisia annua
ACATCAATAGGAATTATTTTTATAGAGTTTTTGTGAGTAGGTGAGAAAAAGGCCTTATGAGTTTTTTCGTTCCGTGTGATGGTCTCAGTGATTCAATAATGACGGAGGTGAATTCTATTATTGTAATCAACCGTAGAGATTGTTGAAGGATATTCAACAGTGTCAAGAGTTGAGCGTCTCCAATTTTGTAATATGTTTCCAAAATGGCCAAATTTTTTTTTTACACATACTCGTCCGAATAAATGTGTTTACATACTTTTTCCTTCACACTCTATCTCAGGCTCCAATGGAGACCCCTCCCAATGATCAACGATGCCTGCCATATACAAAATGGGCTCCGGAAAGGTTTGTACATTCACAGGGTAGCGTGCAAGACGCTGGTAAAGTGGATCATTTTGAACGTTGGCTGGCAATTGATCATTAAATTTCTTATGGTCAAATCGGTAGGACTCATCTAAGAGGGCTGGGTATTGTGAAGGTATGATTATACTTTGAACAAAAAAGAATTTCCCTTTCCAATTGGTAATATTTGTGAAGGGTTTTGTCACTAAGACAAGAACATCTGATTCCCCCCGTTTAGACAAGGTTAACCAATCGCCACCAGGGCACAAATTGAGGAAACCTTGCAACACGGTCAGGTTTGGCTCATCACCGTACGCTCTACACATCACTATGTAGGTAGTAAGTTTGGCCAGTCCGAAGGGGTTAAATCTTGATATATGCACCTTGTAATATTGCAACAACTCTAAGAACAGAGGATGGAGGAGTATTCTTAAGTTTGACCGAGTGAAAGCATGGGTGTATAGACCAACATACCCTTTAGGGGCATCATAAATGCTTTGGTCTTCGGTAAGGAGAATTACTTTGTATTGTTTGGGTATAGGATACGTTTTTAGGAAAGTGGCTAACGCTTCTCTGGAAAGGTTGCATTTTTGTTGCCTAATGATCCGTTTGGCATCCATGGCGCACGGCAATATATGAAGTATTAAATAAAGATTGAAAAAGGATGTTACATTTTGCACGAAACAGTAAAACAACTGCGTGTAAATTTTGGAGGCGTGAATGAAGGTAATTAGGGTTTTCGAGTTTATGTGTATTTATAGGGCCTAATGCCTTTATTGATTGTCAAAGATACGTTATGATAAATGCTACGTATCTAGACTCTATACAAACATTTAAATTTTGAATGGACGTTTGGGGTTTCCGATAAATCTGCCGTTATGGCTGTGACGCTATGCGATAAGCGTATTTAATGCGTATTCAAATTTCAAAACATGTTTCCCTCTTTTACCAATTATGAAAGACTAGGGAAATATTGTGGAAGTTAGATAGAGTCGTAAGCAATGTGCCTTCGTACATGTACATCACTTTCGACTGGGGGGCTTGATAATGTACCCTCCGATCAGGTCGAAGGACCTCCCTTCAGTTCTGCTCAAAACCTACATAATCGCAGGCTCTGGCTAGCCTCCTAATACTTTCATTGGCGTAAAACTAGTCATCAATGACCTAGTAACCAGATGGGAATNAAAATATAAAAATACAAAAAGAATCATCCCTCACCCTTAGACCTAATTAGAGTAGTTTTCAATCCTAACGACACTATTCCCCGAGAGAACGATCAATCCCCCGGTACTTGCCACTTCACTATACTACATCGGTCAGGTACACTGCCTGGTGGGGATTGCAAGCTTCTCAAGATCCCTTGAGAAGTAAAACCTACTGCGTAGGTCGCAAACCACGCATCAATAGGAATTATTTTTATAGAGTTTTTGTGAGTAGGTGAGAAAAAGGCCTTATGAGTTTTTTCGTTCCGTGTGATGGTCTCAGTGATTCAATAATGACGGAGGTGAATTCTATTATTGTAATCAACCGTAGAGATTGTTGAAGGATATTCAACAGTGTCAAGAGTTGAGCGTCTCCAATTTTGTAATATGTTTCCAAAATGGCCAAATTTTTTTTTTACACATACTCGTCCGAATAAATGTGTTTACATACTTTTTCCTTCACACTCTATCTCAGGCTCCAATGGAGACCCCTCCCAATGATCAACGATGCCTGCCATATACAAAATGGGCTCCGGAAAGGTTTGTACATTCACAGGGTAGCGTGCAAGACGCTGGTAAAGTGGATCATTTTGAACGTTGGCTGGCAATTGATCATTAAATTTCTTATGGTCAAATCGGTAGGACTCATCTAAGAGGGCTGGGTATTGTGAAGGTATGATTATACTTTGAACAAAAAAGAATTTCCCTTTCCAATTGGTAATATTTGTGAAGGGTTTTGTCACTAAGACAAGAACATCTGATTCCCCCCGTTTAGACAAGGTTAACCAATCGCCACCAGGGCACAAATTGAGGAAACCTTGCAACACGGTCAGGTTTGGCTCATCACCGTACGCTCTACACATCACTATGTAGGTAGTAAGTTTGGCCAGTCCGAAGGGGTTAAATCTTGATATATGCACCTTGTAATATTGCAACAACTCTAAGAACAGAGGATGGAGGAGTATTCTTAAGTTTGACCGAGTGAAAGCATGGGTGTATAGACCAACATACCCTTTAGGGGCATCATAAATGCTTTGGTCTTCGGTAAGGAGAATTACTTTGTATTGTTTGGGTATAGGATACGTTTTTAGGAAAGTGGCTAACGCTTCTCTGGAAAGGTTGCATTTTTGTTGCCTAATGATCCGTTTGGCATCCATGGCGCACGGCAATATATGAAGTATTAAATAAAGATTGAAAAAGGATGTTACATTTTGCACGAAACAGTAAAACAACTGCGTGTAAATTTTGGAGGCGTGAATGAAGGTAATTAGGGTTTTCGAGTTTATGTGTATTTATAGGGCCTAATGCCTTTATTGATTGTCAAAGATACGTTATGATAAATGCTACGTATCTAGACTCTATACAAACATTTAAATTTTGAATGGACGTTTGGGGTTTCCGATAAATCTGCCGTTATGGCTGTGACGCTATGCGATAAGCGTATTTAATGCGTATTCAAATTTCAAAACATGTTTCCCTCTTTTACCAATTATGAAAGACTAGGGAAATATTGTGGAAGTTAGATAGAGTCGTAAGCAATGTGCCTTCGTACATGTACATCACTTTCGACTGGGGGGCTTGATAATGTACCCTCCGATCAGGTCGAAGGACCTCCCTTCAGTTCTGCTCAAAACCTACATAATCGCAGGCTCTGGCTAGCCTCCTAATACTTTCATTGGCGTAAAACTAGTCATCAATGACCTAGTAACCAGATGGGAATTCGCTAGTCGAAGGATTAAACCCTTCGGGGTATCCTTCAATGAAATGTAAGGACGGAATAATGCCCAAGTCTAAACATGGGAAAGACCAAGTCTAACCCAAATCTCATCTCCCTCCTTAGCTTTCCCGCTAAACCAGGAGGAGTGGGACACTAACCCCTAGCGGTTGCCATTTATAATAGGACGCCCCCATGATCTCCGAAAAAGGTGTAAGCACTCTCCAAGCTATTTTTCTCCCCTATAAATAGTCTTGGATGAGTTTCAGTTCTGGTATGCAATCTAAACAACCCTACTCTACTATATTATCATTAAACATTTCATACCAAATACTTATTCACACGCCGGAGGTGGTTCGCAGGGCCCAACCCCTGCGTAATCACTTAACGTAGTGTCTTTGTATTTCTTATTTTCAGGTTAGACATAAGCTTGGCTCAACCACAACATCCCCTATATCCTTTGATCACCATCGAAGGCCTGGTCATGCAAATTATTGTACAATCAAACGTCTTAAGAAACATGAATCGGATGTGTACTACGATTATTTGGTAGTATTTAATGCATAAGTAATTACTAGTGATTTCATGGTTTGGATACTAAACGTGTCGCTATAGAATGAAGTTTGCGCTTATAGAGTTAGGGAAGATCGTACATGGCCCTACGAATGGTATTAAGGAATACAACCCGTCATCCACACAATTGTAACAAACCAATTAACCGGTAAAAGATAGCTAGGGAGTAGTGAAATCTAAGTAAACACACTTTTCTCCATATTAGTTTCACAACCACCTTTTATTTTCTTGTTATTTTATTTTAATTGCATTAGTAGCTTTTAGGTTAGTTGACTAGCAACTAATTCCGCCCACTCTTCCAAATACCCGAGATTTTTACTTGCTTTCCATAAAATATAAAAATACAAAAAGAATCATCCCTCTCCCTTAGACCTAATTAGAGTAGTTTTCAATCATAACGACACTATTCCCCGAGAGAACGATCAATCCCCCGGTACTTGCCACTTCACTATACTACATCGGTCAGGTACACTGCCTGGTGGGTATTGCAAGCTTCTCAAGATCCCTTGAGAAGTAAAACCTACTGCGTAGGTCGCAAACCACGCATCAAGTTTTTGGCGCCGCTGCCGGGGAATAGTTATTGATTAGGTTGAAATTTATTTTTATTTAGGTCTACTCATTAGATTTCTTTCTAGTGAGATTTTATTTTATTTTTCTAGATTTTCTTTAGTCTATCTTTTTTTTTCTTCGTTCCTTTGTTCGTAACCATTCCCATCCGACATCATGGAAGGTGGTAATATCCTTGATCCCAAAAACCCACCACAACAAAACATACCACAACCAAACCAACCTCCTAGAGCCCGTACTTTAGGATAGTACTCCCGTCCTAGCCACCAAGGCTATCGAAATACCATTGAGCTCACTTAAGGAGCCAATGTGTCTCCCTTGCGATCCGACACCATCCGGTTGGTGCAAAGCGGATGTGCATTCCATGGACTTCGTTCCGAAGATCCAAATCAACACCTCAAGGACTTTCTTAAAATCATTGACTCCATAGACCTTGATGTTGAAACTCGAGAGACAACCCGATTACGTCTCTTCCAATTCTCTCTGCGAGACCAAGCTAGTCAATGGCTAGAACGTCTACCCGCAGGATCCATCACCTCTTGGGATAATCTCACCACTCGCTTCCTTGCTCAATTTTTCCCACCGGGGAGAACCACAAAGTTAAGGAATGACATCTTGATGTTCCAACAACGTCAAGGCGAAACCCTCTACGAGGCATGGACTCGATTCAAGGACTTACTCCAGAAAGTCCCTCATCATGGCATAGATCTTTGGCTCCAAGTCCAAATCTTCTATGACCATATCAATATCCCCACGAGGCAAACCATTGACCAAGCGGCCGGTGGTAAGCTACGTGATCTAAGTGCGGAACAATCATGGGAACTCATAGAAGATCTTGCTCTCTATGACAACGAAAGTTGGAATGATCCCTATGATTTTGAACAAAACGGTCAAGTCAATATCTTCCTTCNAGTTTCTCATGAAATCCTACGATGCTCCTAAACCTTCAAGCCAAGTGAACAAAATCACTTCTTCATGTGAGTATTGTATTGGTCCCTAGGACACTCGTGATTGCATGGAACTCCCCGAACAAGCTTTTGCGGACTACGCATCCTCGCGTACCGACGGTGCGGGAGAAAAGTGGTACACTTTCAAACCCGAGCCAAACCCTTACGGTGATTCTTACAACCCCTCTTGGAGAAATCACCCAAACTTTAGGTGAAAACAAAACCAAAACACGCCCCAAAACAATTCTTCCAATCCACCTAATCGTTTCCAATCAAATGGTCCATCCTCAAACCGTACTTTCAATAACAATCCTTCCAATAACTATGGTAGTACCAATAATCTTGAAGGGTTGATGTCTAAATTTATGGCATCTCAAGACGCTCGTATAAATAAGTTCGAATCCGAATTTAATCAACAACAAACGGAGATGACTAATAAAATAGACAACTTATTGAAAGCCCTCAACAACCAAGGGTTGTCACCACCAAATAAGGACGCTTGGAACACAAGTAGCGGACCCCAAATCAAGGACCCCTCATCATCCAAACATGTCCACTTCGTTAACGTTGTCACTATTAAGCCAATCGATAAAAATGGAGTAGATAGTGAACATAAGGATGAAGTTAAGGAAGTTGAGGAAAATAAGAAAAAGGAAGTAGAAAAAGTAGATGTTGGGAATAAAGCTAACAGTTACCACTGATAAGCTTGTGGAAGACACTGCTGAAGAATGCACTAGCAGTGGAAACACATTACCACTGCTAGTACATATTATTACCACTGCTGTTAGGATAACTGTAACGTATTCGTAGGTAGATAAATATAGAAAAGATCTTGTGTATATTCTATTATGATAGCTTTATATTTATCTTGTAAAGGACTCCTTGTGCTATAAAAGGAGGTCCTAGGTCAGTGTTCTAGGTACGTATCAACCCTAGAAAGCTTCAAGGTGTAACCCTAGTGATAAGCAAGATCACTCGTATTATTATCAATAATATTAAAGCTTTGTGTTAAACTTACAACTGTTCTCACTTACATTACATCATACAATTCATATTCTAAGTATTGTTAAGTATATTCCGCGTGCTTAATAATATAACTCAAAGTATCACTCTAACACAAGGTGCGTGTTTAGATCTTACAAGTGGTATCAGAGACAGGTTTTTGATACTTTGATTTAGAAGATCCAAGGAATTAAGCTTAACCTATTCACTCAGATCCATGGAGATGGAAAACAACCAGTCCAACTCTGCTCCAAGACTTCCTAAGCTTAAACTCAATGAGTTTTAGATGTGAAGGAGAATGATTGAGCAATACTTTCTCATTCAAGATTATGCTTTATGGGAGATCATCTTAACTGGTGACTCTTTCAAACCTACTCAGAAGACTGAGAAAGTTGGTGACAAAGAAGTAACCACAGTTTCTGCACCTTCTACTAGTGATGAAAGAACACAAAAGAAGAATGATATGAAGGCCAGAAGTTTACTTCTAATGACTCTTCCTAAAGACCAGATCATTGCTTTCAGTAAATTCAAGACTGCAAAAGAGTTGTTTGAAGAGATTTGTTCTGTGTTTGGTGGCAATGATGCTACTAAGAAGACCCAAAAGACATTGTTGAAGCAGAGCTATGAAAACTTCACTGCTTCAAGCAATGAATCACTTGACAGCATTTTCACCAAACTACAGAAAATTGTCACTCAATTGACTGTGTTTGGAATTGAGATAGAACAGGAAGACCTCAATTTGAAGTTTCTAAGAAGCTTGCCCTCTGAGTTTCATACCAATGTTACAGTCTGGGAGAACAAACTAGAAATTGAAACTATGAAGCTCAATGATCTTTACAATAACTTCAAACTCATTGAACAAAGATTGAAGAAGGCAGGGAAGCTTAGCTCAAGCTCTAGCAGCTTGGCATTGGTGTCAACCTCAGTTGACAGTGATGATTCTGAAGATGACAGTAATGATGACATTGCCACTGCTGGTTCTACAGTTTCCGCTGGTAATGCTCTTGTTACCACTGCAGGTTCAAAGAAGAAGGTTGCTGGTATTGGAGATCCTACCTTTTATGCCTTTATCTCCACTCAAGTTAATGGCTCTATATTAACTCATGAAGACATAGAGCAAATTGATGAGGATGACTTGGAGGAGATGGACATAAAGTGGCAAGTAACTCTTCTCAGCATGAGAGCTAGGAAATTCTACAAGAAGACTGGCAAGCCAATCCACATCAATGGAAGTGAAACTGCAGGGTTTGATAAGAAGAAAGTAGAGTGTTTCAACTGTCACAAGTTGGGGCATTTTGCTAGGGAATGCAGGAGACCAAGGAAGCAGGATAACAGATCCACATGGTACAAGCAAAAGAAGGAACCAATTGTGGAGGAACCAAAGGCAATGCTGGCAATTGATGGTGTGAGCTATGATTGGAGTTTCATGGCTGATGATGAAGAGGAAAAACCTTCAGATGCTGCTTTCATTGCTACAGAACATGCTCTCATGGCCTTCTCTGACTCTGAGGTACAAAACTTTGAATGTTGTTCTAAAACATGTAGGGCTTCTAGAGAATGTGAAAGGCTAAATGAATTACTAGAAAACCATAGAACAGAGTTGTTTGCTGCTAACTATAATGTTTCAAATCTTAGAAGAGGTATATCTGTGTTAGAAAAACAACTTGAGCATTATAGAGAAAATGAGACAAAATTTAATGATGATATGGTTATTCTTAAAAGAGAGTTAGATCATAAGATAGCAGTGAATGAGGCATTTAAAGAAGAGCTTGAAAGGCTTAGAAAGGTAAATGAGAATGTCAACTTATCTGTTGATACCTTATATTATCAATCTAAGTCAATTGATAAAATTTGGGAAGCACAAATTACTAACAAAGCTAAGTCTGGTTTAGGATACAATACAGTTCCTCCACCACTAAGGGGTGTTCCAGCACCCCCTGGCATAGATTTAGCACATACAGGACTAGAAGATTTTCAGGAACCTATTCTTGAATATGGTCCTCCCAAATTTGTGAAAAGTGAGGAAGAGGTTAAGCATGAAACTGATGTTTTTGAAAGTGCAAGTGACTCATCTGTAGTAGATGAGAGTGTTAAAAAGAAAGTAGAGGCTTCTATCCCACAAGTTGTTAATACCATTACAGAGGAACCTAGGAAACAAGTTAATAAGCCTAGACAAACTGTAAGGTATGCTGAGATGTATAGAAAAAAGTCATCAACTCCTAGGGGTAATCAGAGGAGTTGGAATCATGTAAAATCTCAACAACTTGGTAGTGAGTTTGTAATGAACAATAAAGCATGTTATATATGTGGTAGCTTTGAACATTTACGTGCTAATTGTGACTATCATGTTGGGAGAAGGGAAGTTTATGGGAAAAAGAGGGTGGATTCAAACAAGTTTCAAAACAAATCACACGCTAATACTCACTGCAACATGATCCCAAGAGCAGTTTTGTTGAGAAGTGGACTTAAAATTTTTGCCACTGCTAAAAATATTAACACTGCTCATCCTAAACCACCTGTTTCAAGTACAAAACCTAAAACAACTTTTGTTAAATCTGTACAAACAGGAAAAAGGACTTTTTATAATAAAAGGGTTCAAGATAACCAACAGTGGGTACCAAAGTCTAAACCAGCAGTTACCACTGCTCAAACAAAAGTTCCCACTGTTAAAGTTGTAAACAAGAACAGGGGTAATATGGGAAATGCTGTGAAGGCCTCAGCACGTTGGGAATGGAAACCTAAAGGAAATATCACAACAAACAATCCCAATGGTGTATCAATGACCTTTGATAGATTTAACTATATTGATACACGAGGCAGATCCAAGTCAATCATGGCTTGGGTCACCAAAGGAAACTAACTCCTTTATTATATGTGCAGGAACATCCAAGGACAAAAAGATCAGACCAAGGCTATACAGACTGTGGATGTTCAAGGCACATGACTGGCAACAAGTCCTATCTATCCAATTTTGAATACTTTGATGGATAGTATGTCAGCTTTGGAGGAGGAGTAAATGGTAAAGTTACTGGTAAAGGTGTTATTAAAACTGGTAACTTGGATTTTGAACCTGTGTACTATGTAAAAGAGCTTAAGTATAATCTCTTTAGTGTGTCACAGATGTGTGACAAGAAAAACAATGTTCTTTTTACTGAAGATATGTGTTTTGTTCTTTCTAAGGATTTTAAGATGCCTGATGAGAGTCAGATCCTTCTTAAAATTCCTAGAAAAGGCAACTTATATAGCTTTGATATGAATAACATTGTTGCTAAAGAAGATCATGCTTGCTTTATTGCAAAGGCCACAGTGGATGAATCCATGCTATGGCATAGAAGACTTGGTCATATTAATTTCAAAACCATAAATAAGATTGTCAAAGATGGTTTGGTAAGAGGTTTGCCTCAGAAAAGATTTGAAAATGATCAAACCTGTGTTGCTTGTCTTAAGGGCAAACAACACAGAGCTTCTTGCAGGTCAAAATTGGTTAACTCTATTGCTCACCCACTTCAAATGTTACATATGGATTTGTTTGGTCCTACATTTGTGAGTAGCATAAATCTTAAGAGATATTGTCTTGTTGTAACTGATGATTTTAGTAGGTTCACATGGGTTTTCTTTCTTAGAACTAAGGATGAGACAACTGGCATCCTTAAGACCTTTATAACTGAAGTAGAAAACCAAAATGATATGAAAGATAAAATCATTAGGTATGACAATGGGACAGAATTTAAGAATAGCGTTATGGATGATTTTTGCAGAGAGAAAGGTATTAAAAGAGAATTTAGTGTAGCTAAAACTTCTCAACAAAATGGTGTAGCTGAGAGGAGAAACAGGACACTAATAGAGGCTGCTAGAACCATGTTGGAAGATTCAAAATTGCCAATGACCTTTTGGGCTGAAGCAGTTAACACTGCTTGTTATGTGCAAAACAGGGTTTTAGTAGTAAAAACAAAGAACAAGACACCTTATGAGTTATTTAGAGGTAGACCACCTATCCTAGACTTCATGAGACCATTTGGATGTCATGTCACTATTCTCAATACCATAGATCATCTGGGTAAATTTGATGAAAAAGCTGATGAAGGGTATTTTGTTGGGTATTCTATGGTTAGTAAAGCTTTTAGGGTATTCAACTTAAGGACCCAAAAGGTTGAAGAAAATCTGCATGTTGAGTTCCTAGAAAACAAAGTGAATGTAAAAGGAACTGGTCCAGAAAGGCTGTTTGATCTTGATACTCTAACCCATACCATGAACTATGTGCCTATCTCTACAGGTACATCTACTAATGATTTTGCAGGTTCAGAAGAGTTTGTTGATGATGATGAACCAAGCTTGGATCAACAAGATGATCACGATGAATTCATTTTGCCTATTTGGGACTATGCAGATTATGATGATGTTGCAAAGACTGGAGATGCACAACCTTCTAAAGCAACAAATGTGAACACTGGAAATAATGAAAGCAGTGGAAATTTAGATTCCACTACTAGGCCAAAAGATTCCACTGCCAGACCAGAAGTTGCAAAGAATATTGAAAGTAGTGGAAATACTAATTCCACTGCTAGGCCAGAAGTTTCCACTGCTACACCTGAAGTGGAAAATTCAACTCCAGTTACACAGGAAGCTCAAGACAGGGATTTTGAAATATCAAATATGCCTACTGAGATTGAAATTCCTCAAACTCCCCATACCACAGTTCATAAATCACATCCTCTTGAAAATGTGATAGGGGATGTAAACTCACCTCTGAAGACTAGAAGACAATCAAAGATGGCTGACATTCATGGCTTTATTAGTGAAATTTATGAATCTAAGAATCATGAAGGCAAAAATGAATGTTTGTTCATGTGTTTTCTGTCTCAAAGGGAACCAAAGAATGTATTCAAGGCACTTGAAGATGAAAGCTGGGTGGAAGCAATGCAA
>LBNU01001484.1:25100-35746 GCA_014162995.1 Artemisia annua
ATGTTTTATTGAAAACTTCTACACTTAATATTTGTGTTTTTACTATAAACACACTAAGCTATGATAGATTAGTTGTGAGTTCAGGGGTTTTTTACTAAGCTTCTCAAAAAAACTTATAGCTTTATCATAAAGTTATTATGTTATGGTAATTGAATAAGCCAATAAGCACCTTTAATAAGCAAAACCAAACACCCCTTTAATTCTAATCTGAAGTTTTCTTATTTGATGTTATAACTAACTTTGTTGTTATCATCACTATAATGCAACATAAAAGTGGTTTTTGCAGTTTTATTATCTTATCACACACACTAAAGTGTAATGCAATATGTTGTGTGCGTTTTTTAGAGGAGGATTAAGTATCAACACATGCTTGTCATGGAAGGATTTTCTACGCCTGCTCAAGGTATGAATGTATAATTAAGTTGAGTTGCTGATTTAGATAATACATGAATGTATTTTAATGTACCAAAGATGTATTTTAGTGCCTATACGGGGAATTTTATAGTAGGAATTCTTACCAGGTGTCTTTAAATGAGTTAATGAAACTTAGCAGGTGTTTGATGTCATTGATAACACTATGGATATCACCCAACAGTCTAAAATATGGGTGTCCTTTACCTTGATGATTTAAGCCAATTGTAAATAAAGTTTCACTAAAGTGATTCGAACAATCTTAAAAGACTTGCGAATGTACTCTTTGTCATTTTTTTCATGCATTTATAATTTACTTATACAGGTAATTAAATAATTTCCTCATATAGTTCGGCCCTCAGAGAAAAATTATTTTTATAGAAGCTATAGTGTAAGCATATATGCTAATTTGGTAATTTTATGATCAAACTTGAGAAGTAAATAGCACAAACTTATGAAAATACAATTTTCCAAATAAAAAGTTACATTAGTAACATGGTATTATGGTTATTCATAATAAAGGAAATGAATCAATCTTCAAAGCTATCTAAATATGTTACATATTTTAACAAAAATATAAGTAAAAGAAATATCACAATTACAAAACACATCGTAAATTGATCGCATGGGTTTGCAAAATTAAAAGCATATATCACTAAACATCTCATGCAAGTCAAGTATAATCATATGATTTTGCTTGAATAATAAAATATAATTTTTAATCAAAAATCATTCTCCTAAAATAAAAGGTAGATTTTTTATTTTAGACCACCAAGTAAAACCTATCGAAACATGTTAAGTGATTCATTTCTTAATCGATAATAATAAATAATCAAAACAAAATTTTAAAAACTCTGTGCATGCACATGTATTATAACTAGTGCTTATCTTATCTGTTTAAATTTGTTTTGCGTAAACCAATTTCTTTTTGCCGTACACCATTAAGAAAACTGGTTTTGCCAAATTTACCCTTCACTTTATTGAACCATTTAATTATTATGTAATTTGATGAAGGGTAAAAATTGTTAAAGCCATTAATTTAAGGGAAGATAATCCCTGATATGTTTGGTACACAAGATTGTTGAGAGATTGTGCTTATTTTTTCAGAAAATAAGCTACTTAAAAAATAATCCTGGTTTGGCAGACATAACTTATAAGAGATTCTAAAAAAAATAATCTTCCATAATCTCTTAAAACCAAAGGTTACTTCATGTAGCTTATAAAAATAATCTCTTTTTATAATCTCCAGCACCAGCACCATCTTCAGCACCAGCACCAGCACCAGTTCCAGCAACAGTTACTTTCGCCAAACATACCCGAAATTGTAAAAGATAAAATTCGTTTGTGTTAAGCATTTAATTCAACTATATATTTTGTATTCTTAATTCAGGTTTTACTAGTGGGATAAGATTTGGGGTCAGTTCTTGTTACTGCAATCATCTATGCATTGTACAAACTACAAGAATCAAAAGACGGAGATAAAGTGTTTTTAAACGCATTAATGGTGGTTTGCTTGTAAAGCTACAAGAAGAGGCTGACCCGTCTTTAGTTGATAAAACCATACTTTATACTTCAAGTGAGTTAAAAAAGGCCACTGAATACTTCAACGACAACAGACTTCTCGGTCAGGGTGGCCAAGGTACATTTACAAAGGGATGTTAGCCAATGGAAGAATTGTGGCAGTCAAGAAATCAAAAATAGCTGATGAAAGCCAATTAGAACAGTTCATCAATGAAGTGGTCATTCTTTTGCAAGTTAATCACAGAAATGTGGTCAAACTATTGGGATGTTTGCTTAGAGACAGAAGTTCCTCTCCTTGTTTCTGAATTTATTCCAAATGGAACATTATAAGCCCGTGTTCGTGACGAGGCTCATGAGTTCCCAATGTCTTTGAGCATGAAATTACAAATTCCAACAAAGGTTGCAGGAACATTAGCTTACTTGCATTCAGCTACTTCAATTCCAATATATCAGAGACATTAAAACCACTAATATACTTTTGTGTCAATGGATGAAACTCACTTGACTACTTTAGTCAAAGGTATGTTTGGCTACCTAGACCCTGAGTATTTCCAATCTAGCCAATTCACCGTTTAGAGTGACGTTATAGTTTTGGAGTTGTTTTGACTGAATTGATAACCAGAGAAAAGCCAATTTCCTTAACTAGATTTGAACATAGATGTTTGGCTACATACTTTATGGTGACTATGGAAGAAGGGCTTGTTATGACTATTTTTATGCAAGTGTGATTAAAGATGTTAATAGGGATGAGCATATGGTAGTAGCTAGCCTTGCAATGCGATGCTTGAATCCAAACGGAAAGAATAGGCCAACAATGAAAGAAGTAACTACAGAGTTAGAAACAATACAAACATCACACATTCCCTCTATGGTTCAAACTGGCATCAGATCAGTGATGTATGGTGGACAAATTACACATGCGAACTTAGACTGAATCAACATCAGCATACTTAACTACTTAAGTTTCACTGACACCATTAGTCAATGATGCATAAGGCAAGATTTATATATAGTGTATTAAATTTATATTGCCATATAGTTGCAAAGCATGTCATAGATCTTTAGGTAATCATAAATCCACACGAAGTACCAAAAAATTGGATAGATACTGCATTCTATCATAAGGACTTTTGTAACCATTTTGTATTCAATATGTGTCTAAAGCTTTATACTAATTTGTCATTTTAAGCAATAAATTTACTTTTGCTATTCAATGGGTTACTGTACTACAAAGACATGCTAATAAAGAAGAAAAACAACATATAAATTGCAAAACTGTTTAAAAGGAAAATCAAGTGACTCACAGAAAAAGGCATAAGACGTAATAAGATTTAAATTAATAAACTCACCATTTAATGAACTACATTAGCGAGCCTGGAGATCTTATACGAAATGATGAGTTGGGTATTCATGTTCATACCCATTATAGTCATAATATAACCTCTCGCCCTTGGCAATATCTCGAGTTGCAACCAAGAGGACCCGGCATTCACCATGTACACTGTATCTCACACATTTCAGATTTTGCTTCTTCTTTGCTTCCCTAAAAAAAGAAGTATAACATAAAAAAAATAAAAAAATAAAAAATAAAAAATAAAAAAATAAAAAAAATAAAAAAATAAAACTACAATATATCTCAGCAAGTGATTAAGAAAGAATCTTTGGAAAGCTTACGGTGTAAAGTTGTTTATTCCGTTGATAAAACGTGCAATGTTTCCCCGTTTATCAGGGCAGATAACAAGACTCTTTGATGGATTTGATGCTAGAAGAAGAGTCATCATGCTATCACAGTCGTCATGTTCACGATTTTTAATGTAATCTACGTCACCAATGTATTCGGTTATCAATGTCAAGTCCTTTATAGGGCCATCAGCTTCTACTGTATAACTGCACCAAAACAACTGCTTATTACTAAGCATACTTCATTGGCATAAGAGGTGGCAAAACTAGCTGATCGGGCAGGTTGAATGATGGGTCAAAACTGGTTGGATCAGGCCAAGTTGCGAACACTTTTTATATATTTTTTCTGAAATTCCTAAATGATTGATGTGTTAAATATGATTGCAAATTTTACATTATTACAATAATATTCTAACATTTTAAATTTAAGCCATGTAAGTTGTTTCATGCATTTAAATATTTGGATGACTTTTGACCCATTTGACTCATTTCTTTGTTAGATCTATTAACTTAACCCGTTTCACACATTGCCCAAATTGACCCATCTATAAGTAATGACTCAAAATTGCCACCTCTGATTGGCATAAGAAGCCTCTTTTACTAACACCAAGTAGTTATTTACTTAATTACCCTTCGCAAGAATCGAATATGACAAGCAGTGGAGGGCATTCACCTCTCTTCAACATGGTTCTGCAGTACTCCAATGTTTCCGTGTCTTCTTTGGAAAGAACCTTCAATAAGAGCCGCATAAGATAACCCATATGATATAATGGAAACATGGAATTTCAGATTGTCTCAAACTTAGAAAGATACCTGCATTCCACCTTTCTCAAACACAGATAAATTAGCCGACCTTGGAGCCATATCGAAAGAGTAAGTGAGATGATCACTATATTCCATGTTGAGGGAGGTTAGAGCAGAAGCTAGAGATCGCATTTGTTTAAGTCTTTGCGCGGTTTCTTCGCTTGGAGCATATGGTAATAGTTTTCTCCTCTTCTTGTGATGCACTATTCGTTTCCTACGTCTCCTAGAATCTGCTAAGTTAAAAAAATTGGAAATAAAAAGTGCTTGGAACAACAAAAATGGAAATAACGAATGACATAAACATCTTATTGTTTGGGGTTATGAGGAAGAAAGGGTGAACTAATACATATCAATAGAAAAGATTAGAATGTGTGACTTATGTAGGATAAAACAGTAATAACAACCATGCAAAGCTTTTTTCTTTTTACAGCCAACAAAAAAGCTTAATTGATATAATGTACAATGTATAACAGTAAATGTAGCACACAGAAATGACGGTAAGTAAAAACTATATGCGCCCATGTCGGATTCACTATTTCTGACTTGGATTGTTTAAAGTAATCCGATATCCCTTTGTGAAAACAGGGTGAAAAATGTTACCATTTGAATAGGTATGCATTTGGTGTTAGCTTAACATCTTCACCCATCAAACTAAGTACTGAGAATTGATTATCTGACTACCCATGAGTTCTTTACATTCATACTAAAATTTTCTTCAAAAAACTTTAATAATTAAAAGAATAAGCTGATTTTTTAACCCATACCAAACATTTGTTTTATTGCTTGCAATACAAGGATTATCCGCTAACAGATTATAAGGTAAGGGATAAAGTTAACTTCCATGTGTCTTCTCTATTTCATTCTATTCCAGTATCATCTTTCATTAAATCATTTAGATCTCATAGTTAGAAAAAAGTTTCATTGCCTTCCAAAATGTTACTAAAGGATATTTATAAATTGAAAAATATGATAAATTCCATAGCAATTGAAAAATCTTACATTTCTGCTTGAAGGAAAACAGACATGTATTTTCTTCTTGTTTAAGAAAGAATTAGAAGGTATGTTCTTAGGACCCAAAGAATGATGACTATTTTGGGCTAAAGAAATACACAACTGCAGCTTTGACTCTTTTAACTAATACTTATAACAAAGGACAACCTTGTTTGTCTATTCAAAGAATATTTCTCACCTCAACGTCCACATATTACTAGATGCGTAGTCATATCACATATGTGTACTCTCTGATCATATTCTACTGCCATTTCAATTGTTTAAACACGGTAGATGATTAATTACACCATATGTAGTAACAAAACTATCAAACGATACTATACATACATGGTTCCCCTTCAGTAGGTTAAACGTAGCACCATTCTTATATACCTAATGTTGTCAAATGTCATTAAGTGCACTTTTTGATTTAAAAAAACAACATCACGGCCAAACATTGAATAATATGCAGCAGCAGTCTCACTTAATCAGTTAATTTAGTTCAAGTTTATTGTTACCTCAAATCAGACAGGCAATACCGAAATCCCGAAATCAGAACTACTGATGACGTGGTAGTTCGATACATAAACTTTTTCATTATCAAATCACTGACTTAACGAAAACAAAACAGAGTGACCTAACGAAAAAACAACTCTTTTGAAGATTATTTTACTAACTAGTTTAAAGTTTCGTCGAGAACATAATAACTTATAACAATCCGATAAAATCAAAGACACTAGCTAGCACTTAAAGTACATTACAAACTTAAGATTTTCAAAAATCCATAAATATCATCATGAGCGAAAACATCATACAACTCAAACTCCTACACTATCAAAAATTAACATCCTCAATACTTTAACCGACAAAAAACTAATAAACCAAATTCCGAAAAAACGAAACAGAAATGAATACCTTGAGGAGAAATCCTCTTGAGTGAAGAAGCGGTACAACATTTCTTAATCTTAAAAAAATCAAATATTTTACTCTGACTAAAACCTGGAAAACATTTATAAACAAATTAAATATTACTATCACATTAACTAATTTAACCGAATTAGTTAGTTAATTAATTAATTAATACTTTTGATGGAGGGCGGACGGTGATCGGAGCAACTCCGACAAAACCAGGGCCCAATCGGAACACGCACAACAACAGGACGGTGACACGTCAGATGAAAACCTTTATCACATTTATCACACAGCAACAACACCTCATCATCACCTGACCCGCATTCATCGCAAACGACGTCGTTATAATCATCATCATCATCAACGGAAGTGTTTTTGTTGTTGATGATGTCATTTACGGAACGGTACTTCTGGTGTCGCCGTTGCTGCGACGGTGATGGTCGGAGATAAGAGCTGGCGGCGGTCATGAGGAGGGGTAGATTTGTAAATAATTATGGTGTGGGGGAAGGGGGAGGGGGAAATTGGGGTGACGTGGCGTGTGGTGGTTGGTTTATGGGTTTATGCTAATGTGCGCCTGGAGGTGATGGGTGAGTATTGTTGACGGAATAAGCGGGAGGGTTTTAGCCGTTACATGCAGGGCAAAGCTTGTTTTTTTGCTTTTGGGTCATTTTTTTTTTTTCCTAATTTGGGTATTAGTGATTTTAACTTGTGTGTTTGTTTTTGTTAATAGTGGATTCGAAAATGGGTATAAAAGTAAAAAATGTAAGTAAAAGTCTAGAAGTATGTTTACATATTTTTTAGAAATAGACGAGTACCCGTGCATAGCAACGGGATTTTATAACGACAGATCGTTTAGTGATAAAAAAAAGTCTATGGGCTATAAACGAAAAATGAAAAATAATAAAAGCTTGAAAATTTGAGGATTAAACATAATGTTTTGAAACCCGGTTCGACCCGGGTGGTTCAACCGGTTGAACCGTTCTGGTCGAAAAACGGGTCGATTTAAACCGAGTCAACCCGACGGGTTGGGTCGAAAACGGGTCAAATTAAACCGGGTTAACCCGCAGGGTTTGAAGCGTCATGAGTCAACCCGGTTTTCAATGTGTATTAATAGTTTTCTTTTGAAATATATGATTTCGTATGGCTTTTATTGGTTAACCGAACCGGTGGCGACACCGGTTCCCGGTTGAACCCGTTGGTCCGGTCCAGTTTTCAAAACTATATTTACTATAGGGATGAGCATTTCGAACCGAATCCCGGAATCGAACCGGAACCATACCGGTACCGTACCGAAACGATACCGATTCCCGATATACGATACGGTACCGGTACTACGAAATAAGGACGAAAAAAATCGGCACCACTAATTCGGTACGGGACCGGTACCAAATCGGGAAATTCCCAAAAAAAAACGGGAAAATCCCGATTTCCCGGTACCGGTATCCGAATCCCGTTCGGTACGGTACCGGTACCACTAATTTATGCTCGGGAAAAAATTGGTACCACTAATTCGGTACGGGATCGGTACGGGACCGGTACCGTGCTCGTCCCTTATCAATTTCTTAGCTTATATGAAGCTGTGTGTTTTATTAATTTGTATAATGTGTATAATAACATGAACTTTTCATTTTAGCGTGTTTTAAAAATAACATTAATTAGTGTGTTTAATTATTTTATATTTTAGATTATGTTGTAGCTTGTTTAAATTGTATATTGTGAAAATTTTGTTTTATTTTTTAGTAAAGGGTGTTTTAATTGGTTGTTTTTAATTTGATATATATGCTTTTAATTGGTTGTATAATGTGAATAAATTATTGTACTTTTAACTTAGGGGTGTTTTAAAAGTATTAATTATATTGTGCATTTCTCTCACCTTTGACTTTCAAGATTTCACTTTTCAAAGTTTGACCATATACACAGTATAGATTTTCAACTTTAAAAGATTGATACATCAACATTTCATTTTTCTATACAATGAATTAAATCTTACATAGTTTAATAAATTTCAACATTATCATTTACAGTAAAATTTATTACTACCTTATTATACATCAGGTATGCATAAGATGCCGTTAAAGGAGCCAACAAATTGAAAATCGTTTTGTCGCATGAAATGTCATTTTGTGGTTTTGATCATCGGTTGGTTAATAGGCTAGGAAATTGGGTTAAGTGGTTGGTTTTAGTGATATTGTTCTTGGCCCGATTGTTCTTCCGTTTTTGTTTAATAGTGTCTTCAGGTATTTCTTTTATTAAACTTCATGCACAGTAATCTATAATCTCATATCTTACTAGAACTTTGTGTGGTGATTTGGTACCAGCATTATGTGGGAAAAAATTCGTGAACTAACAGCTTGGTATCGATGTTACTGGAGGTCCGATTTACATGTTAGTTCTTCATTGTTATAATGAATTATAAGTCGTTTCCATATGATTTACTGAATGAATTTTGGCCTGTTACGGTCTTTGTTTACCATTGAAGTACTGTTTGTTGTTTTAATATGTTTCTAGAAAATGATAACGTTTGGCTGTTTGGGAAACCTTGATGTCAATGCGAAGTTATAGGATTGTTAATTTGTTGTTGTATGGCTACTTATGTATGCATATACATATATTCATTGATGTTCTGTTTTTTGTTTGCGTGTTTATAAATATAGATTGAATCCTTACATTTTGAATTCTAGCATTGCTAAAATTCAATAGTTCCTTTATTAGATAGCCTCGAAACTGTCTGAAAAATATATGTGTGTTATTGCATGGTCATGGATGTACTTGGAAGTTGATATATGTTGTGCTTTACTTTATAGATAGGAACCTCAATGTTGCACTTTACTTACGCAAACAAAAGCGGAATGCATAACATCTAGTTGTCGATAGGGCAAAGAAATAATAATCGCACATGATTTACTTATTGTCAATGTGTTAATGTTAGATATCTCTCTTTGCAGGGAGTGTGAAGGTTTAGACAACAACAACGGAAATCAGGCGGACTGTGTAGTTAGAGCTTGCACTGATTTGTTGAAACTGATTTTAAGCCGTAAAGAACATATTGGTAGTGAAAGTAAACTCTTGGATATTTATGTTATTTACATATTTTTTGTTTCATAAGTGTTGCCTATGTTTCTGATTTTTCCTTTATCATATGCCACATTTATGTAAAACTATTATGCATTAATGCCAAATATTTAAGGGTTATTGTATGCTTACCGCATTATTGTTTGCATAAAAATATGAAAAACAAAAGAAAGTTAGGCTAAGTATTTAACGATGAACAGGCGAATAGTTCTTATAATTGGGATCCAACTGTTATAACATCGACACATTTTCGTCTTGGCTTCTTGATGTCGTAGATGGACAAATTTAGGTGGCGGACGAATCCGATGCACAAAACTCTTCATAACTTAGTATTAAGAATACTAGACATGTGTTACGTCACAGGTGGCAACAATAGAATATCATACCTAAACAACTTTATTTATGATAAACTAACACCACAACGATCGATTGCAAATGGATTTCATGAAAAGGCTACAGTTTTTGCAATAACGAATTTTTGTATTTTGTATATAATGGGGTTATAATATACATGTTGGTAGAGAAGAGTTTTGTTTAACCATCGGGTTAAGGTTCGGGCCATTAGATTAGTCGGTTTTTATTTATGGACCCATCCATTAAGGAGATGAGTGTTTAGCAATGATAGTGATGGTGAGTCAATAAATGTTGCGGCTTTGTATTGTTTGATCATTAACGGTGTTACTTGATGACTTGATGTTGATGTTGTTCGGGTTTGTTTGGTAGGCATTGTTATTATGATAGTTTTAGGGAGAGATTTGAAATACATTGTTCCCTTAGTTTGATAGAAAATCTAGATGCGTGGAACATGTTTACTCGGGGTTCATGCGTGTGGGAGGTAAAGTACGCTCAATTAAGAGATGTCATACTTATTCGTTGCATATATCAGTTGACTTGGAAACAACTATGATATATATGATGTTTGATATTGCGGCTGCACAAGGCAAACTAAAAATTTACATTGATCATGAGGGTGTGAGTTTTATATTGCCAAAGACACTTAAATGCTAAGTTGGCGGAAATGATGAGTCAAGTGATAACATGCTATAATAGTGATAATGAAGACGGTAAAAAGAAGATAACACAAGCTGATGACACTTTGGATCAAATAGTTAAATGTGTGGAACAACATAACTTTGAGAATGAGGATGCTAAAGAAGTTCATCATTGTATTGAGAGGTGGCAGAGTCGTATGTGTTAAAAATGATATAATTGAAGATGTTTAATGTATGCTTTAACATTGTGTTATTTATATAACA
>LBNU01001485.1:1629-20609 GCA_014162995.1 Artemisia annua
TACTTTACTTGTCTATGACAAGACCTGACATTTCATATGCAGTCCAACATCTTAGTCAGTTTATATCTTCTCCTAAAGAACCTCATATGCAAGCTGCACTTCATTTACTAAGATACCTCAAAGGAACTATTTCCAAAGGTCTGTTTTATCCAGTTCAGAGTAATTTGAAGGTTGCAGGCTTTTCAGATGCAGATTGGGCTTCATGTATCATGACAAGGAAGTCTTTAACAGGGTATTGTATCTTCTTGGGACACTCATTGATATCATGGAAGACTAAAAAGCAAGTGACTGTTTCTAGATCTTCCACTGAATCTGAATACAGAAGCATGACAGCAACCACATGTGAATTAGTTTGGTTGGCTTATTTGCTGAAGGATTTACACATTCATGTTCAAGTTCCAATTACTCTGTTTTGTGATAATAAAGCAGCTCAACAAATAGCTGCTAATCCCTGTTACCATGAAAGAACTAAGCATTTAGACATTGACAGCCATTTTATTAGAGACAAAGTACAAGATGGTTTCATTCAAACTGCTTATATTCCCACTCATCTACAACTAGCTGATGTCATGACAAAAGCCTTGGGAGCTGCTCAGCATAATTTCTTGTCTGACAAGTTGGGTCTTCAAGAAGCTCCAACTTGAGGGGAGGCTATAGAATTAATACAAGTTGTACAACAGTCCAAAGTATAAGGACTGTTTATGTAAATATAGCTTAAATGTTAGTGTTAGTTAAACTCTGTATATAAACGTGCCTAATCTCATCACTTGTACTCACTTCATTCTGATAATAACAAATCATTTTCTCCCCCAAATTTCATATTCCGCTTGATTTGATAACATTCTTGTGGTTTTGCATCATTGTGACGTCTGAGTTGGTTAATGATATATATTTATGTCCACTCTTTGACATTAAATAAGTTGGAACTTCAGTCATGGTCTAATTAAATAAACTTAGCTTACTATGTCAACAACAACTTGATATTCACATGTCCCTTTAATTAAGGTTTAAATCTTGGACCCCTTCGATAACTCTATGTCAATTGTGATGAAAACAGTATTAAGTGTAATGAAAATTGTCAAACTCACTATTAAAACGTATCAATTTTCATCGACAGTTTCTTAAACACAAAAAAACAGACACTTGACTCAAAATTAAGCAACCACAAATGTTATGCATTGTACACAGAAGATTTGCAATTTTCATCCCTCTGTACAAGACTTTCCAGGTCACAATTCACAAAAGGTGGCTCGGGTGAGAATTCCAACTTACCCAAAGTAAACTCGAATCTGTATGACCCTCCATGGCAGCCTACTTTCCAGCCATACAAGATATATCATTTTGCCCTTCTTGGCCAATGAACAAACTCAAATTAAAGAGCTCGTTCTACCTCATACCATTTTCTCAGATAAAGTCATATTTTGACATGTACAATTACATTTGTCTTCGTTTTATACATCTGAGTCTTCTACTTCAGAGATCAGAACAAAGCTTGGAAATGCTAATGTTATGTCCCTGCAAATAATAAGTGTTCCTAAATAAGCTTTTAAGGAAAAAGAAATAAAAATGTTTCCGCCATTCGATTGTCAATAAAATGGTATACTCACTTTAAATAAGGGAGTGTCATGTTCTTTATAAGAGACGGATTCTTTGCTACAAATAGTTTCCATTCCTCTTCATCTATCTTTCCATCACCTTTCGTATCTGCGTCACTAAATGTTTTATCAACTATTATTTCAATGACGTCTTCTGAAAGTACCAAATCCGACTCATGTAAGAGTGCTATTACCATTTCTTTTAACTGTTGCACAAAAACAAAATTATCATATCAATAGCATCACAATGTACCCTATTTGGTAATAGATGGGTTCATAATCTAGAACGAGATGTATAATACTAACCTCCTCTCTCTCTATATAACCAGTACGTCTGAGATCATATAGCCTGAAAGCAACTGTGACGAATAGTTTAAGTTTGAATGTTAAGAAGCCAAACAAACTTTATTGAACAAATAATTTTATTAAAAGAAGGATTGAGTAAACTCACATTCTATTTTATCTTCTACTGGTGCATTTGGATGGAAAACGCCTAATGACCGAACAAACTCTCCAAACTCAATGACTCCATTGCGCTTCATATCAAATACATCAAATATCTGCAAAGCGGATATGTTAATCCTTTTCTTTAGCAAAAAAGAGAAGCTTAAGAAGATTTACGTGATTAATAGTTCTTTTTCACGGCATTAACATACCCTGTCCACAAATAGATTCCGCCTACTTATGCTTCTAAAGAGTGCGAGGAGGAACTCTTCCTGAATATGCAAACAAGATTAGCACAAATATCACTATATGTTCATGGATGTGCTTTTTGGAAGTGACTATACGATATTGTACAAACAAAATCAGAAAATTATTTGTATTAAAACAGGATGTGCTTCAGCAGTTCAGGTTCAGCTGTTCAAATTAGATTCAAAGAGAGGTTGTTAACAGGTAAAGTAATTTTACCATTAGATAATTAATTTTGTTGCAGACGGTATGCAACCGAACCCCTCAATGATAAGATAATTGGTAATAAGTTTATACAAACACATAAAAACTTATTGTTGCTACTTCAGTTCACAATATTTAGATAATCAGTTACAAAACGCAACACCAAACACACCGCAGTAACAAGTACTCCGTAATAAGTACCTTGTGAATGAGACCGTCCTTTATAATGGAGCTGCTCAACTTCTTAAAAAGCTCATACAAAGCCTCAACTTCACTCACAGTGACTACAAAATCAATGTCACTAGATAAGTATTGAGTATTTCATTTTCAGCACCTTAAAAAAAATAAAAATAATAAAATAAAAAAACATGTTGCTTTTTAAAAAAGAAGGTAATCCAGATTCACATATGCATGTTTAAAACTCATAACGTGATTATATAAATGTGCATATTACTTCATTCGTAGAGGGTGGAATCGAGAACTCACATGGTGTTTCCTTAGCGAGAAGAATAGGATCCTCATATCCAGGGGTATGCTTTAAACAGGTGGAACAAGCGCAACCCATGAATTCGGGTAAGTTGTAGATATCTCAAAGATATATAGCCCTTTTGATCTGCCAAAGTAATTTTTAAGTACCGAAAATGTAAGTCAATCCCGGTAACCTGCATTTGTGATGTATCAAGATATGTACAAGTTTAATTAATTGCAGATGTCTCTTTTAGACCATAAAAATATAACAAGAATTTGTTATAAAGAAAGAAATTTGAGAGCGATATGAAAGATATGTGTCTATCCAGCCAATTAAAAAACAAATCATCAAACTACAAAAATGACATGTTGCATCTTCAAGGAACCACAAATGTTGGTGTGCATAATCACATCTTCAAGGTAGACTTTTAAACATATCATTGGTCCTAACATGAAGTGCTTAAAGCTAACAATTCCTTTTTACAAGTAAACATAACTAGCCCACATAATAAAAAAAAAAAAAAAAAAAAAAAAAAAAAAATTACTTTTAATAAAGCAAATATATGATGAGTTTGATTCAGCAAATCAAAATAATCACTTTCAATAATTAGGAATCAAAAAAAGATTTCAGTTGGTCTTAGAAAACATTTCAAATGTTCAAACTCTATGCAAGCATCACCAAAAGGCCAAAACAAAACAAATATTAAAGTTTCAATGTCTCTTTTCTCATTAAAGAAAATAATATCCCTTTTAATGTATACTAGTATAGTAAGGAATAAAACAAAAGTTGGTGTGCATGCATAATAGCCTATCAACAATAACCCTTCCAAAAAAAACCTATGAACAATATAAAATCTACATTATAAAAATACTGAAAGCTCCATATAATTTGTTTAATCACATAGAAATAAAAGTTGTTGCATAAGCAAAGTTAACCTATGCAGACCAACATATTAAAACACAAAAAAGAAGCTAAATTTCATAAATTGAGTATAGAACAAACCAGAACAGATAACTGGCAACCACTAAAATCTTTGACAAATTCAATGTGAAAACCAAAGGACAAAGTTAAAGTAATTGTTTTTCTATCACAGATAGTGATCATGTTGTTTTCTTCATCAAATATATACAATTAAAATATATATAAAAGGAAAAAAACAATAAAAAAACAGCAAGATAGTCCAATTTTCTAACACAGTGAGTTCTTGAATCTTGATCGTCAAATAAAAAATGCTTTTTTTAATAGGTTTCTGATTATTGATTCTAAACGAATTAAGCTCATTTCAGAAACGTGAATACAATAATTCAAATGATGAAATATGTTAAGATGCTGCAAGTGTGGGTTATCAGCAAGATTGAGATGCAGGAGATCTTGGTAGAAACTTCCTGATTTAAAAAGCTGAACTAGTATATCTTCAGTATACGCTGGTCTCGTTGGAGAAAAGAACCGAGAACTAGTATACACTACACTTACAAATGTGTGACATGTATCCGAGTTAGAAGCTTGCTAATAGTGACCACTGAGGTGACATACGGTGACATTCTTGTAGATTTGTAACATTGTGACATATAAGGTGGTTTTGAATGCTAGTCGTAAATTAGTTACGTATGCTCTTTGTATATGAGACAAAGGTTGCAACTTTCTGTCAATTATTGACTGCTAGAGTTTGTCCCTTTATGTTAATTACAAGAAAACTGTATAAACCTGTTATGACCAATTTATCAAACTTACTATTAAAGCTTGTTCAGTTTCCTATGACAGTCTCTTCAACAAATAAACATAAACACTTGAAAAATCAAAATCAACAACAAATGTTATGCTGCGCACCCACAAGTATATGTAATGATTCCCAAATGAACACAAAATCACTAATTTATTTATTTTAGCCATCTTACAACAGTTTAGGGTCTCTCGATCTACATCAAAAAACAAAGATAACATTGTCTTCACAAAATAAAATAATAACATTTTGACACAAATCTTGCTAGTTAATACACAGAAGATTTGCCATTTTCATCCCTCTATACAAGAACCTCTAATCTGTATGACACTCCATGGTAGCCTGCTTTTGAACTATCCAATATATCTCGTTTTCCCTTCTTGGTCAATGAACGAAATCAAAGAGCTCGTTCGGCTTCATACCCATGTCCTCGCTAATGTCATATTTTAACAAAGTTTACATTGGTCTTTGTTTTATACATCCGAGTCTTCTACTTCAGAGGTCAGAACAAAGCTTGGGAATGATAACGTTATGTCCCTGCAAATAATACGTGTTTCCATATAAGCTTCTGAATATGATAAAGAAAAGCATCCCCAATCCGATTGTCAAGAAAAACGTATACTCACTTTAAATAAGGGAGCGTCATGTTCTTTATAAGAGACGGATTCTTTGCTACAAACTGCTTCCATTCATCTTCATCTATCTTTCCATCCCCTTTCGTATCTGCATCACTAAATGTTTTATCGACTATCATTTCTATCACGTCTTCTGAAAGCACTAAGTCCGACTCGTGCAAGAGTGCTATTACCATCTCTTTTAACTGTTACATGGAAACACACTAAAATTTAATTTTGGTTCACATCAAATTGATCAAATGTCTACATGAAACAGAAATAATTAATGCTAACCTCCTCTCTTTCAATAAAACCAGTACGTCTGAGATCATATAGCCTGAAAGCAACTGCCGGAAAGAGTTAAAGTTAGGACATACAGAAACCCCGCAAACTCTATGAAAGCAAATGAATTACAAGAAAATGTTTTAATTAAGTAAACTCACATTCTATTTTATCTTCTACTGGTGCATTAGGATGGAAAACGCCTAATGATCGAACAAACTCTCCACACTCAATAACTCCATTACGTTTTACATCAAACAGATCGAATATCTACAAAACAGATTTGGGTTGTTTTTGTTAGTAAAAAGTACAGCAGAATTTATTCAAGAAGATTTACATGTTACATAGTTCTTTCATGACATTAACATACCCTGTCTGCGAATAGATTTCGCCTGTTTCTGTTTCTGAAAAGTGCAAGCTGGAACTCTTCCTGAATATGATTATGAGATATTAGATAATTAGAATAAGACAATCAGTTGTAATAAAAAAGGTTGTAGAATATATTGTTTGGATGTGCTTCAGCCGTTAGATTCAATAATCAGCTTGAATTTTGAAGGAAAAAAAAAAAGGGAACCCTCATTATTTTAAACTATAACATAGCCAAAAAAGACATTTTTGTGCAAAAATGTTCTACGTCTTTTGAAATGGGAATAAAACTTTCTCATATTAATACCGTGGTTAACATTTACAACTAGTGTCGTTGCAGCTGGTATGAACTGGTTATTCAGATAATCAGGTCCAAAACGCAAATTAAACACCCCCTAACATCAAATATCCCTTTGAATATTACCTTGTGAATGAGGCCATCATCTATAATGGAACTGCTCAACTTCTTAAATAGCTCATACAAAGCCTCAACTTCACTCACGGTGACTGCAAAATTCATGGTCACTGGATATGTAAGTAATACAAAGATATCTCTAAGCACAATATAATCTGTTAATCTAAAATAGATGCACAATTCATTCTGTTAATGTCTTGATCTAAAATAGATGAAAAAGTGTATCATAGACTCACATGGGGTTTCCTTTGCCAGAAGAGCGGGATCCTCATACCCAGGGCCAAGGGTATGCTTAACGCCAGTGGAACAAATGCAACCCATTAGATCTGATAAGTTGTAGGAATGGCAAAGGCTGATATCACACCAAAGATATATATAAAGCTCTTGATCTGCCAATGTAATTTTCAAGTAAATAAGAAAGGTCAATCCCAGCAACTTGCACTTGTGATGTATCAAGATATGTACAGATTAATTTTAGGCATATGTCTCTTTAAGACCATTAAAATATAACAGAAAAAAAGCTATTACGACAGAAATTTGAGGGAGATGTGAAAGATATGTGTCCCTCTATACCCAATTAAAAAATATATCACCAAACTACACATTAAAGTAACCACAAAAATGATATGTCATGTCTTCAAGGTAGTTTTTTCAGCATATCATTGGTCCTAAGTTCTAACACGAAGTGATTACAGCCACCAATCTTTCTTTTACACAGAAACAGAACTTAAGCAAAAAATACAAGCATACAAAAACTTTCCTTAGTATTAATCAACTAAACATTTGATCCTGATTCCACAAATTACTACAGTATAATCCTTTCCCTAAATATATTCTGAAGGACTGTATCCGACCACGCAGATCCTGGATTCTCATAACAGTGTCCATATACAATGAGATCCATCCAAACATCTAACAAGGTTACACGGGTCCAGCTGTTATTTTAAAATGTTACCAGTGTTCAAATTCTATCCAACTGTCACCAAATAGGCCATAACAAAACAAATACCAAATCGGATCTTTTTCATCAAAAAAAAAAAAAAAATCATCTTGTAATAACAAGGAATAAAACAAAGAATGCAAAAGCAAAGTTAACCCTATGGACCATAAAAAAATGATATAACAAACAATATTGAAAGCTCCCTTTTCATAGTTTAATGATAATCACATAGATATAAAAGGTAGTTTGCATAAGCAAACTTTACATATACAGACCAACATATTAAAATACATTAAAATGAATACAATATCACAAGTTAAGTGTACAACAAGCAGCCATTAAAACCTTTAACATTTATCTGATAAGCCAACAAATTGATCATCTAAAAAGAAAAAGTCCTCCTTTTGTATTTTACTGTAATATTTTCTGTTTTTTCGTATAAGTTTATGATTTTTTGGCCGATTAATGCACAGAATTCAAGGCAACCGCACCACCTACGTAAAAATACTAATGGGCACGCAAGAAAATACCCAACTTGATATTTAAGACTCTGAGTGCTTCATTATGAGGGGAAAAAAAAAGGTCTTTTTATATGTTAATGACTCAAGAATTTTAAAGAATCAAAACCCATTTCACAAAAATGAATAAATGTATTGGAAAATACGTTGAAGAACATAAGATCATATGATATGATATGATATGAGGGGTACCTGCAAAGGGACAAGATCTTGGTCGACAAATATGTTTATGATGATGATGAAGTGTTAAATGAAGAAAAAACAAACTGGTGGGATATTAAATAGTATGAAAAGTGTATTTTACTTTTTGCAACATTTTTAGGTGAAAAGTAAGAGAGGGATTTTAATTCAGAGATACTGGTAGTTGGATTTTGTGGACTTGCTTGTCTTTTTCTACACATCACTATCTTGACNTTTTTTTTTTTTTTTTTTTTTTTTTTTTTTTTTTGCTCTCCTTTTGTACCGTAGTATTTAATTTGCGTTGGAGTATTATTTTTTTCTTTCTTATAATGAAAAGATGTAAGATATACTAGGAATGTCACCTCCTCTTCAAAGTTATCGACACCTTTTGTATAAATCCGTGTGTATGATTTACAAGAAATAAAAATTGTGAAAGTAAAGTGTCTATAAAACAAAATTTAGTTTTAATAAATCTAAAAATAAATATGACACAGCGTTTTAATTTGTTGAACACATGCATCCAAGGAAAAATATTTTACAAAACCCTGAGATTCTTTCAAGGAGATCACACATTTTAAGTATAGATGAACACAAACTAAAAAAAATCGTGTTGCATAAACCATGCGTAAACTGTCTTGTTCGTCACTTTTTTGTGTTGGCGAATTTTTTCTTACTCAGTTTTATGTGTTCAACATTTTCTTTGATTATCAAAGTAACATAAATTTTTTATGTTTTTGAATTTGTTTCCAGAGATTTCGTCATTTCTCAGCTTCCTTTTTGTTATCATTTTTGTTTAACAAGAACTTGTGTGGAAACTCTTATTGTTAGTTAAAATAGATTGTGATTTTGGAGTTAATTATTTTATTTTGTTTTAAAAGAATTCATTTGTTGGTATTAGGGTGTGATAATCAAAAATTACTTGAATAATTCTTGAATCATGTAAAATTTTACTTTCGTGATACAATATTTCTATCCTATCGATTATCTTGGGTTACAAGAAATTTGTACAGAGATACGACAAGAATGAAGACTAAAGTTATAGGCAAAAGAAATAGAGCAATGCATAAAGAATTCGTTGCATTTGTTGTTGATATGAATATATTCATATGAAATACCAAATTGTGTTTATATAAACACAAAGTGAAAAGTCACAACTTTTGGTAAATAGTCACACTTTTTGGTGAATGGTCACAACCTTGTGTAATAACCATCATTTGTTGTGTTGGAAACCAAATTAACTTATACGAGTGTGCACTCCGCATAACCAATATTATAGTTTAACTTGAAATTCCTTTGATCTTCTGGTAAATCACAATTACATAAATGATTGATGACACTAAAATCACCAACAATCCAATCCAATTTTAATTGAGAAAGAAGAAAGAAAGTGGTGGGATTAAATAGTATGAAAAGTGTATTTTACTTTCTGCAACATGTTTTGGTAAATAAAGTAAGCAGGATTTTAATTAAGAGATAGTTGGATTTGTGGACTTGTCTTTTTCTACACATCACTATTTTGACTTTTTTTTTTTCCCTACTACTACGTAGTATTTAATTTGTATTGTATTCTTTTTTCTTTTCTTATAATGAAAAAATATAAGATATGTATCCTTTACACTCATTAGTTATTCTAGACAAGTACTCGTGCATAGCAACAAGATTTATAGCGGTAGATAGTTGTAGTGATAAAAAAAGACTATAGATTATAAATGAAAAATAATAAAAGTTTGAGAATTTGAAGATTAAACATAATGTTTTGAAACCTGATTCGACCCATAAATCAATTTTCAAACTTTAGCTCAGTTCTTTCGTTTTATAACTCATTTTAAAAACGATAATATTTTCAATTGGGCAATTGATTGAAAAAAGTATCATACTTGCCACCATTTTTTCTTGTAGGTAGCGAATAAATTATTTTGCTTTTGTGAGTACTTTTCTTTCAAATTCATCCTTTTTAGGGTATTTTGAGAAAATTTTGGACATTTTTGTCCCGTGTAGCTAATAGAAATTTTTTCCCCGAAGGGGAAAAATGTCACATAGTACCCTAAAAATGATGAATTTGAAAGAAAAGTATCCACAAAAAACAAAAAAATTTGTTCGCTACCCACAAAAGAAAATGATGGCAAGTATGACACTTTTTTAATCATTTGCCCTTTTCCAATTTTACAAATGAAACATATTCAAATTTTAATGAAAAAAGTGCACAAATAGATGTTCCCTAAATTAGTTTGAACGTCAATTAATACTTTTCAAATGCCACAAGCTTTCAAGTGTCTTCACTTTTCCCGTTTGGAGTAAGGATCAGATGAGAAATAAAAATAAAATGAGAAGAATGAGAAGTAACTACAGCCGCACATTTCAGATACACATACAAAGTAAGATGCATCTCCCATGAAATTCTCCTTCTTCATTTGAAATATGTGGATACAAACATTTCTTATTCTTCTTATTTTATTTTCTCTTCTTAATAGATCTATTCCCCTAACCAAATTAAGTTTTTTTAGTTTTCAAAATTGACCATTTTTGCATTATAAATAGTATAGATTTAGATACGAATAACTATGCTTGAGTATTATAGATATGTATTTTATGAGTACTTAATCCAATTATCTAAATAGTAAACACAAAATACCGTCTAAATTCATCTGGCTTTGTGTTGTTAGATTCTCGAAAGTCAGGGACTTGTTAAACTAACTAAAAGTAAAATAGTAGTATAATGTTACCAATAAATTCTTAAGCACGTCAGCCTTTTAGTTTATAGCAATAAAGCAATATGACTTTTAAAATGCATCGAATCCAGGAAGAAATCTACCAAAATAACAGGAGAATACGTGTAATGACAACTGTCATGCAATTTATCGTTTAAAAAATATAGGACAACAAGAATACTACACGTGTTTATTGATCTAAATCCAGATACGGTCAGCCTCACGTTCTACACATTCACTGCAAAAACATTTTTCACTATGCGGGTATGTCTACCACCACCATCACCACAACCCTTGAAAGAAGGAGATTGATACCTTTAATCATCGATCAGTTATTTAATACAGTAATTAACTTTGTTAAGAAAACAAAATCCTCCGTAATAAATAAGAACGGAGTATTAAATTACTTCGCATTGTATTACAAATTCAAACATCTTTTATCATATGTAGAATCTTAATTCAACAACTATAATCACAAATTGATCTTTATCAGAAATCATGACTAATGAAAATATACTTCTGCTACTTATTTATATACCATTTTTTTAACTGATAGATGTGCTTTACAAACAAGAAAGCAATAAAACAACGTAAATCCATGAAACCTAATGCAAGTTTAAAGCATATAATCATATATAAGGCTTCAAGAATCCAAGAGTTACCCCTTCCGCCCTTCCACTTTACAATTCAAACCAAATCTTTGAGAACTTGGCATAATTGGCCCAAACTACATAAAACACAAATAACACAATGAGAAAAGTCATTTGCATACCTTTATTTTGTTACAAGGATACATTCCCACCATTCATTTAAGGGGCATTTTCATATCTACCCAACAAAAGCATGAAAATTTCATATTTACTCAAATGATGCTTTAAAAGCATTGTACACAATGCATTCAATGGTTGTATTTTGGGTATATTTGAAATTAATGTTGAAAAGAGGGGGAGATATGAAATTATCCCTTCATTTTGGGGCTGGGGATTTAATCTAAGATTTAATTGGTTAAACCCATTTTCGTGTCTTTTTCTTGTCTTTTTTATTTTCTTGCCTTTTTCATGTCTTTTTTTTTTCTTTTTCTTTTTCTTTTTCTTTTTCTTTTTTTTTCCCGTCTTTCTTATATTTATTCACGTATACTAAAAACTTTTTATTTTGTTTTTAATTTTTATTTTTTAATATTTTTTAAAATGATAAATAATTATCTCACAATAAAAATATTTCTTGTTTTTTTTATATATTTTCGTCCGTTTTCATATGTCTTCGGCCGTTTTCTGTCGTTTTCATACGTTTTCGTCCGTTTTCTTACGTTTTCATCTGTTTTCATACGNTTTTGTTTTTAATTTTTATTTTTTAATATTTTTTAAAATGATAAATAATTATCTCACAATAAAAATATTTCTTGTTTTTTTTATATATTTTCGTCCGTTTTCATATGTCTTCGGCCGTTTTCTGTCGTTTTCATACGTTTTCGTCCGTTTTCTTACGTTTTCATCTGTTTTCATACGTTTGTATCCGTTTTCATACGCTTTCGTCCATTTTCATACATTTTCGTCCATTTTCATACGATTTGTCCGTTTTCAAATGTTTTCGTGTGTTTTCATATGTTTCGTCCGTTTTCGTACGTTTTCGTTCGCTTTCGTACGTTTTTGTACGTGTTCGTTCGTTTTACGTCTCGTCCATTTTCATACGTTTTTTGTCGTTTTTATACGTTTTCATCTATTTTCATACGTTTTAGTACGTTTTCGTTCGTTTTCATACTTTTTTTTTGACCGTTTTCATATGTTTTCTTACGTTTTCGTCCGTTTTCATATGTTTTCGTGTGTTTTATACGTTTTTGTCAATTATCATACGTTTTCATATGTTTTCGTCTGTTTTCATACGTTTTCATCAATTTTCAACCGTTTTAGTCCGTTTTTATACGTTTTTGTCTGTTTTTATACGTCTTCGGCCATTTTCAGATGTTTTCACACATTTTCTTTCGTTTTCATACGTTTTCGTTTGTTTTCATAAAAAGGTCGTTTTCAGACGTTTTCCTACTTTTCGTACATTTTCATACGTTTTCGTTCGTTTCATATGTTTCTTTCCGTTTTTATATGTTTTCATTCGTTTTGTACGTTTTATGCGTTTTCGTCCGTTTTCATATATTTTCAACCGTTTTCATACGTTTTTGTAGGTATCACTTGTAATGTTGTTAAGTCGATGATAGTTTACAATCTAGTTACGCTTTATTATATGGCATGTCTTTATCATTTTTGATATTTCATTAACACTTAATGTTTGTTTAGTTGTTGTGATTTCCTATTTACTGTTTGTGTTTTATTACATTAGTTTACAGCTTCTAATAGTGTGAGAACACCTAAATCGTTTATTCAGCATGAATTTATTGATCCTCCTTGTGGATCAGTTTATTGGGCTCCAAGAGTTCATGTTACTGTGTTACCAGTATTAATTACTTTGTTGAGAATGCGAAACTGTGTGGACTTGTTTGGGCTGATAAAGTTGCAAAGTGTACCTACAAATAGTTTGACTGATGAAGGTACAAGATAATTTTTGTGCCTTTCACTGCAATAGACAACTATCGGAAATGTGTTATCGTCGGATCAGAGATGCTTAAGAATGAAACTTAGCTCAAAAGTTTTGTTTTTATTTTAGATTTTTTAACATGTAATTAATCTTATTTATCACTTGTGTTATTATACTATTAGTGTGAATAAAAATGTTATGCTGCTTTAAGCTAATTCTTATTTTGCTCAAAAGCAATGGTAAATTAATGCAACACTTGTTTTGATTTCGAGAATACGTCAAGTTTTTATTTTCATAGTTTGCTTCCTTTTTATTCATTATGGTATTTGTAAGTGACAGTTATTTATCTCTTGTGATATAACACAGTAAGAAAGATTAAAATATTTAGATTAAAAATATTTTTACCCTCCGATAAAAGTGTTTGGGAGCACAGTTTGCAAGTGATTATTGCAACTTGTATATTCAGAATAAGTTGTACGAGTATTAAATTCATTAGAACTGAGGAAAGTGTTTNTTATTAAAAATTCGGTTACCATTATTGTCATATTTGCATTGTCAAAATAAAATTTGTTATTGTCATTGTAAACAACACTATTCGTTCGATTTAATTGCTTGAAATAATATTGATTAACTCAAGTTTAGTACATAGATAGTTTACTTTTAACAGTTGGTCGTTTTTAAACATGTAGGAAATGGTTCTCTCTAAATGATCTTTTTTCTATGTACATTTTGTTGCATATAATTGAAGAGTATTTAAAGTAATACTTAAATACAAAAAGCATATAAAGAGTTTGGTGCAATTTATTTCTTGCATGCTTGTAACTTATCAATGAACATGAAGAGACCTTATTAAATATTTATGCAAGATACATTAAAGTACGGTTAAGATGTGAATTTAATGCCACACTTATATACTAATAGATTAGGCCATTAATGCTCACGTATATAGATATAGATTGTTTATAAAGAAATTTCTTTTTCATAGACGTTAAGATTACAAAATGACATCAATACATTTGGCGACACATGCCACATTATTGGACATCATCACATCAATATTTAATTATTTATCAATACATAAAGATAGCTAAGAAACAACAACAATGTATTTGCATGCCACATCTATCATATGTGCAAGATTAACAATAGGAGCAAGCACATACATTGGAACATCCCTCGACTTAGACATCCCTCGTTTATATCTTTCCATGCATTTTCGACCATCTTCTTGACCTCGTCGATAGCTATATTTTCTGACATGCCAAACGTCTTCATGTATGCATCTACACCAGTGACTGATAGATCTCTTTCACGCTCAAACTTTATAGAGACATTCCATTAATGTGAGAGTATATGGCCCTTAAAGTACATTTCTCGAGGAACAATAATGCCTCTTGAATGACATGAAACTGTTTCTATGAACTTGACTTTGAATGTATATATATTTTTCTGCGTAAGTCTGCCCAAAAAAACATTGCAAATTATGTATATGTTACCTAAACTAATCAGGAGGGCAGCAATCCCGCGGTACAGACTATGGGCAATTTCGGCGTTGTACAAAAAACCTTAGATTAACAATCAACTAAAAATCAAATAAAATGAATATGAAAATATTGGCATGTCATAAAGCTGCATCTCGATCTATTTTACTCAATAACTATCAGTCAAAAGGTTAAAAAGAAAAGTAGCATGCAACCAAAGTTGCATTCCATTATTACAGAATTCCTTACTAAAAGTTTAACAAACCATAACATGTCTCTTTGGCAGTGATACAACTTCAAAGAAATACAGATCAAATGTAACGATGGAGCCCGATCTCCTTGGCTGATGTTGACAAAAATAACCCTCTGGTTCGGAGCCCACGCCACCTTAAACACTTGCCCAGACAAAGAGCGAGAGAAGGATAACTCCAAACCGGGTATGTGTCTCTAACATTAAAACATACTATTAAACACATCTAAACTATTGCAATACATGCAAAATATGAATATAATATGAAATATTGAAATGCTTAAATATTTATGGTGAAGAAAGTCCTAGAAGGTATATGGTTTAGGGCAGCAATTTGGTTCCTTCGTATGTCTGACATTCCCATATCCAATGTTTCCTGAAATCTTTAATATAAAAAAAGAGTAATGTTAGTAAAACATATTTGGAAATTTTAATTGTAAACTAATAAAATAAGAAATGTTGTACAGTAAACTTTAATTATTGCAATGTAAGCTTTTCAATTCAAGAAATCGAATTACCTTTACAATTTGGCCATGTTGCCAAGACTGTCGTGTCCTAATATTTGATTTGCAAACATTCTGTTTTGCGGTGTGGTCGTTTGGGGCCTCGAGCATGGTTGCTAATGGTGTTGTATATGGAGAAAGAGGTGTGTATTTAGAAAGAAATATGGTAGTTGTGAGGAGGGAAGAATAAGGTGGTCTTTATATAGAGGAGTGAAGGCAAGATGTTGTGTTACTTGTGTATAATCCTGCACTTTGCAAGCAAGTGAAAAGACTAACGTATTAAATAATGGAGACTTGAAAAGAACTTGATTATTGTGAATATTTATGTATCCTTAAAAGCTATTAAAAAGCTTCAAAATAAGCTTCACATGTACAAAATTCATTAGCTTAAACTACATATTTGAGTTTCTTAGCTTGTGACATTAATGCTCACATTCAATAGGGGGAACTCATTCTTTATATATATATAGATATAGATATAGATATAGATTTTAGTAAATATATGTTTCCATTATTGAAGATGGTTGTTTGTGATAAATTCAAGTTAGCCCCATAATATGTTGAAAAATATTCTGCAAGATGTAAATTATGTGATTAATATTTTTCTTACAAAACTACGTGGTCCTTGATATCTTCTGGATGCGTTTGGTTTATGGGAATGGGAATGAATGAATGAATTTCATTCCTAATAAACTATATGATTGGGTGGTTTTATTTTGAGATATGGGTAGAAACCCATACAAATAGGCAAATCTCATACCCACCAAGCATGATGGGTTTACAACTCATAGTGATTCCCATACTCAAAGTGATTTCGGTTAACAAACCAAACACCCTAGTTTTATCATTTGTCTATGATTTGGTAAAAGACTAAAGAGTGAGCCACGTCTTCGATATATGGAATGTCCATGTCGCACGTGCTTATAGTTCAAAAGGGCTATTTATATTAAGTGGATCTTATATATCAATATGTGAAATTTATATAACATCTCAGCTGGATGGGCTGCATGTGCTCCAGTGGCATTAAGCATACTCCTGGGTATGAAGATCCTGCTCTTCTAGCTAACGAAACCCCGTGTGAGTTCTCTAAATTATAATTTTCGAATCATATTATCTTATGCACAATATTTGATACGATTTGGATTTTTTTTTTTTTTTTTTTTTTTTTTTTTTTCCCGACATGTACGTGTTAGATAAAAACACTGAATATATATGGCATTTTCACTGGATGGAAATATTGTACATGGAAATAACTAGTGATTATTTTTTTTCTTTTTCAGTCACCGTGAGCGAAGTTAAGTCTTTGTATGAGCTATTTAACAAGTTGAGCAGTTCCATTATCGATGATGGCCTTATTCACAAGGTATTTTTAAGTGATAATGATCTTTGAAACTTTTTAAGTAATCAGAATACCTTATCAAGGGAGATACTCGTAGTAGACTAAGTACTAATCCTCTTTGCATGTTCAGGAAGAGTTCCAGCTCGCACTCTTCAGAAACAGAAACAGGCGAAATCTATTCGCAGACAGGGTATGTAAGTATGTTACTGCAATAAACAATAACAACTATCTAGCATTTGCGGCTTCTTAAATACATCGTTTATTTTTTACTAAAGAAAACGATGCTAGGATTTGTTTTGTAGATATTCGATCTGTTTGATTTGAAACGCAATGGAGTTATTGAGCGTGGAGAATTTGTTCGATCATTAGGTGTTTTCCATCCGGATGCACCAACCGAAGATAAAATAGACTGTGAGTTTCGTCAATTAATTATGACATTCTTTTCAATAATCTGCGTGCATAGAGTTTGTGTAGTTTTCTAATATTCTAAACCAAAACTCTTATGGACAGTTGCTTTTAGGCTTTATGATCTCAGACAAACTGGTTTTATAGAGAGAGAGGAGGTTAGTAGTAATTATTTATCGTTCTTGATAATTAACCTGACATTAAGTAAAAGGGTTCATTTTTATGCTATGTTCATTTAAACAATTTGTTTTTGTGCAACAGTTGAATGAGATGGTAATAGCATTGTTAGACGAATCAGATTTGGTACTTTCAGAAGACGTTATTGAGATGATAGTCGACAAAACATTTAGTGATGCGGATATTAAAGGGGATGGAAAGATAGATGAAGAGGAATGGAAGCAATTCGTAGCACAGAATCCATCTCTTATAAAGAACATGACCCTTCCCTATTTAAAGTATACAACTTTCTTGACAATCAGAAGTTTATCTTCCATTAAATTGCATGATAATTTGATATTTGGGTCAATTCCCAAAATAAGCCAAAATTTTTTCCAATTTCCCAAAATAAGCCAAAACGAAACTGTTTTCCCAATTTAGTCAAGTGCGATCGTGCGATCGTGCTAACTCCCTCGTTGCTTGACAAGTGTGGGGGACAAAAGTACATGCCAATCATTTGCAGGCCCACATTCGATCGTGCGATATTTGAATGTGCTAATGTGCGAAATTCTCCCCATTGCACGTGTCCAAATGTGAAGTTGGAATATTCTTTGGGGAGAATTTCGCACATTAGCACATTCAAATATCGCACGATCGAATGTGGGCCTGCAAATGATTGGCATGTACTTTTGTCCCCCACACTTGTCAAGCAACGAGGGAGTTAGCACGATCGCACTTGACTAAATTGGGAAAACAGATTCGTTTTGGCTTATTTTGAGAAATTGGAAAATTTTTTGGCTTATTTTGGGAATTGACCCTTGATATTTTTAATTAACTTGGCACCTACTTAATTTCAAGACCTAATAGACAATATATCTGTAGGGACATAAGTTTGGCATTCCCGAGCTTTGTTCTAACCTCTGAGTCTGAAGTAGAAGACTCAGAAGTATAGAACATAGAGGCATGCAACATTTGTCGAAATTTGTCAATGCGGAGAACATGGCATAAAATAAACGAGCTCATCAAGCTCGGTTGACTGGCCCAGAATCACAAAATATGACAATATGGAGGACTCGGGTATGAAATAAAACGAGCTTCTTGTACAAAGGGTTGAAAATAGCAAATTTACTGTCTATTTACATTTTAACTTTGCATATATGTGTGTGGATTTTGATTCTTTGAGTACGTTTTTATGTTCTTTAATGGAGGGTGTTAGAGAGATGCCAAATTTTAAATTATATAAATACTACGTATGTAATACACAAAAGAAGGAAAAATAAGATAAAAAGTTGCATCCATTTGGATGAATTTGAAAACAAATTAAAAACTACACAATAGATGCACGAAGCTCGGGTCGGGACAGGCTTAGACCAAGCCAATAAAAGCCCGAGCTCTTTAAAATAGCCGAGCATTTTATTTTATTTTTTTTTATTTTTTTTTTTATTTTTTTTTTTGGTTAGAAGGTAGCTGATGTATATTCTATGCTTACATACATTATGTAATGTTACAGTTTATACTTGTTATTTAGACCACTCGTAATGAGATCAAACCGATTCGGTAGATCTGTGTGAGCAAGACGCGTCCCCCCTATGCAGACCTAACCAGACCCCTCCCCCCCCCCC
>LBNU01001485.1:20917-41325 GCA_014162995.1 Artemisia annua
CCCCCCCCCCCCCCCCTTCGAGAATGAATTGTTTGGTCTCTCAGGCGACAGAAAGATTTGAGGGGAAAAAGTAGCCATTGGCTACTTTTTTAGACGTTAGATATTATACATCCTTGAGGACGAGCGATGCAAATATTTTCCCGCTATTTTCTAACGTGGATCTAACATGAGGGGTATTTTTGTCTTTTTATTTGTAAAAAGATGTATTTTGCACTTTACTTTTATTATTATTGTTGTTGCTGATGATGCTGTTGTTGTTGCTATGAGAAAACACAAGTGATGTGTTATCACTTTTCAGTTTGCATGGTTTTTTTATATAATGCAAGAACGTTGCCAAGGCTTGGATCATTACGTTATTAGATTGCCATACACGATATTGTTGTTGTTGTAAATACATTCTTTTACAAGCAAAGTGCAAAATACATCCTTTTACAAGCAAAAGAAAACAATACCCCTTAGATATACGTTAGAAGATAACAAGAAAATATTTGCATCGTTCGTCCTCGAGGATGTATAATGTGTAACGTTTATGGATGGAGGGATGTATATATCCAAACTTTTTTGAAAATCAGCTAACCATAAAAATATTTGAGAGTTTACTCTAAGTTTATAATATGAAATTTGAGTCATGTAAAAGCCACATTGAACATTGGATATGTGTTGACAAAACATTACTCCGTATTAAATTTACATTTCCTATGACTACATGGTCAAACAAATAGTAGATGGATAAGAAGAAAGAATAGTGAGAGGACTATTAAGTTGGTTTCGACTATTAGAATAATAGTATTAGACCACATCAAAACCACAAACTGCAACGCTACATTAACGTCATTTAGTTTTCTCTCTCCTAAATCAAACACAAACCAAAGCTCGTGTAAGAGGACCGCACTCACAACAAAAAACATATCCCAAAAAATTAAATAAAAACAAAAGGCACACACACAAACCAAACAATTCATTCGGCCGAACAGGATACCAAAACAATTGATTTTTGGGGTGGGGGTGGGTACGCGTTCTTTGTGTTTCTCGTGAAGGGGGTAGACCGATCGAATGTTTCAGTCCTATTACATTTACACATATTCTAAAGTTACGATACAGTATTTGTTTGTTATCAAACTCGCTTAGTTTAACTATCTGTAAATAGTGTTATTTGAAACAATTTTTCCCCCCTCGTATCACAAACTATAATTGATCGAGGAAAATGTTATTTGTGTATTTTAACCAAGTTCAAAATGTTTCATTGCTAATGTATATAGAGACAAACTGAACCTTTATTAGACGTTGGGGCAATATGATTACTCATAGTATAGCCAATTGAACACTACTAAACAATGTTGTTCTAGCTAGTGTTGTACATGGCCTGTATCTGATGTAGCGAGTAACTCCATAAGACCATAATCCTTGAGACTTTAATTGATTAATAATATTTGTTCTAATAAAAAAGGATCACAAAAGTATAGGGTGTATCGTTGGGTTTGGTTCTTTAGATGTGTGTTTGTGGCACTTTTGGGCACGTTTGTTTGGGGACATGCGTTTGACATTCAGTTGACTCGTTGGGGGGTTCAAAATCGTAGCACATGTCAAAGAATATCACAAATGAACAATGACTTGATGTCTTGATAGAACCTAAGTTCTCTGTACTTTTGTCTCTTGAGACGGATGGTTTTGCCGTTACTCCTTTTTATCGTGTGGAACATTATCTTAATTTTCATAACTTACTTTTCATAACTTTATGCTACACTTTTCTTTTCCTTTTTAGTGACGGTTTTGCTTAACTAATTTACGGATCTTGTGTCTATCACAAACACAAATCGGATAAATACCTTACTTTCCGAAAAGTTTGACGTGACCACATCAAATTCTTTGCATCATATGGGAATTGAATTTGAGAATTCTCACGTTTAAGTGATTATATAGTCACAAACTTTTTACCACAAGACAATCTCCGGTTAATTTTTTGCTACTTTATTTTGTATTAACCATAAGGAAAGGAAATAGTTCTTTTCTTGTTTAAATCGTCAACGCGTTAGAACCACCCAATGAGGGAACAAACAAAATCTTTCTATAGTTTTCGTTTTCAGCAACGTATCTTCTCAAAATTTAAATAGGTAACCTATAAGCACATTTTCTTCGGAAAATAATAGTGTCTAAGTTTATATCATTTGCAAGATCAAAAATTCACACAAGTATCATCACATATGCTTTTTATTTTTATATTTTATTTTTTATTTCTTTTTAAAATTTTATAATTATTCGTTTTTTGAACAAGCATCACATATGCTTCATTCACCTATGTTAAATCATTAATTCCGGAATAAAAATTTTATATAAAATTCATACTTTATTATTCACATTAGGAGTTTTAGAGAACTAACACAAGGATCATCTTGCCTATATGTAGCATAACCATGAATTCGTTCATGTCTATATCTATACTATATAATAATGCTTGCGACCTTCCCAAAATAGATGTTTTAAAATTTTAAACAACACACTTTCTAATTTCAAACTTTTCAAAAGTTAATGTTATTAATTAGCAAAATTCAATTTATATAAATGAAATTTTGTAACTACAAAATTAAATTTTGAAGGATATCATAAATGCAAATTCTAATTTTATATGTAGCTAATATTTTATAAGTAAAAGTAAATAGATTTTTATTTATGAAAATTAATATATTTTTTATGAAAAAGAATCGATTATTATTTATTTCAATAAAAAAAAAAAAAAAAAAAAAAAAAAAAAAAAAAAAAAAAAAAAAAANAAAAAAATAAATAAATTTTAAAAAAAAAAAAAAAAAATATTTATAATAAAAAAAAAAAAAAAAAAAAAAAAAAAAAAAAAAAAAAAAAAAAAAAAAAACTTTAATAGATTCACCAATATTTTTAAACTCGAAGCAAAAAATTTAATATAATTTTTTTATAGTAGACTAAATATGAAATACACAAAAGAAATAAATAAATCTAAGAATTTGTATATTGCGATTATACATAAAGTTGTTAAATCTAGATGCAAGGCATACGGAAATATGCTAAAATCTTGCTCCAAAACCAACCATCACGAATACCGGAGGTGATAAATTCACGGATGAAATTACTATGCCCACATAAATTTTATGTGAAAAGACGTTAAAGTCCTCACAACACCCTTCTTACTTTTACACTACAATAAAAATCTTGTAGTGAACGGATCGAACCGGACCGAGACCGACCGGACCGAGATGGACCGACCGGACTGAAACCGGACCGATTCGTCTACGGTTTTTCCCTAGCTCGGTCTTCGGTCCGGTCCGGTCTTGGCCGGTCCGGTCCGTTGTTTGGACCGTGATCACCCCTGCTCTCATTCGTTTACTACTCTCAATGGGATTCAACCTTTATAATTATATTATTCCTCAACATCATCTTCTACATTTCTTAGTAATTCGATCTTTGCTGTATGTTCTTGAACCCAAAATAATTAAAAGCTAAATAAAAGTTTAGTTCTTTCTAAAAAAACTCAGAATTACCCAAATCAAACACTCATGATCCGATTCTTCTTTTATGTTTTGATATTCAATCATTTGGGTTAGCTACGTATGGAATTTATCTAAATATTAAGAATCGTAAAATTGTCAGCAAACACATATTTGTTGAACGACCAAAAATGACCAACAAGTTGGCATGATTCTCCGTTGGCTTCCCGTTAATTAGTAGGTTATCTGGAATTTAAGAAAAGTGAAGACACCTCCATCCTGTAACAGCCTCAAGAAGCTCTTGCTGGAATCAATTACTTAGACCACAAAAATAAAAATTGTTGAAACGTATGTGATCATGGTGATTGAGTTTGGTTTCACGCGACCGTTTACCTATCAATATTTGTATATTTTACGAGAAACAAGTGTATATATACCAACCACCAAATTTTAATCGTAAGAAGTTGGAAAACTGCTGACTTCAAGACCCAACACGATCTATACCCCGTCTTCCGGAGACGGGCACCATTAATGTCACACATCGATGAACATTTTAAACTTAAGGTTAGTATAATTGAGACACTAAAATGTTAGTTCGAGGAGCCTGTTATAGAAGTGGTGAGTATGGTGGCGTTAGGAAGAAACTGTTGAAAAAGGAAATTTGGTGAAAAGGAGGTTGAGGGTACTAATGTCCTTTCACTATAATTTTCCGTGTGAGTAGTAAAACCTTCCGTGAGTTTATCACCTCCCATTTCCTTATNGGCATAAGATACAACTGTGCAAAATCTAGTTGCTACTACAAAAATCTACTTGTGACTACAAATGTGAAAAATCATTTTTATAAATTAGAAGGTGTAAATTTTTGTTATGAAATTTGATATCTGGTCTTTTAGTTACTTGCGACTACAAGCCGCGTTTAACCACTTTGACTTTCTATATGTATAGCATTACACGCTACCTCCTTTATATTGTTGCTACACCGTGCTAGTACCCTACTTTCACTTCCTATATGTATAATATTACAAGCTACCTCCTTTATATTATCGCAACACCGCACTAGCACACTATTATTTTTAGATTAGATAGTTTGTCATTGTTTAAAAGTATTCCAACTTGAAATTATTGTCATCTGTTATTGCCAAAAAGAATGTGTAATCGAAAATAAAAATAAAAGATACTCGCCAAAAAATTTATTATAGTGGTACCCGTTGCTACATTGCGCGAGTACCATGCTAGTTAATATTAAATCATTCTCTCGTAGGTACACCATGAACCTTTATATGTATAATTCTGCCCAGTAATACAAGCTATATTATATGTATTAGTCGAATGGCTTATGAGGCCCATTATTATCAAGTGATATTATTGGTTTAGGCTTAGCCCATTATGTTAACTTCTTTATTAAGTCATTATGTAACCTATATATTTGACACATTACTATATATATTAAAAATCATTTGAAACGACGTCGTTCAAGTAACAGGAATTCCAGCCCATTTTAGTTAGCCCATATATAACTGATCCGGTCCAAATCCATCTTATATCATACAGAGTAATGATACAGAGTAATGAAGAAGACGCTAGAATCTCCACTGCCTCACTCACTCGCATCCACCAAACCCATTCCTAACCTTCAAGATCAGTTAATCGGATGAACTTCTAAACGCAACAGTGAGGGATGCAATCATATGACAACCATGAGCGATGCACGATTTCAATTTGAAAACCCTAAATCAGGGTTTCGTGAATGGTATGTAATTTTTCTTTTTAATTTTTAAAGAAATTAGGGATTTAATAAATGTGTGGATAAACAGCTTAGATTTTTGGTTAAGAAAAAATATTTTTTGTTGTTGGGAGCCTGGTGTTCGTCTATAAAATTTTCGCCGCTATATTATAACAATCCATTCAACGGACCTCTAGGTTTTACAGGATTTATGAGCTTATTAGCTTATATGATAAAAATAAGCTCATTAAAGTGTTTGGATAAGTCTGTAATATTAGGCTTATTTAAAGGAAATTTTGATGAAACTTTTTATTTTTTTTTAATTTTTTTTATTTTTTTAAAGCCTTTTGATACAGTTATTGGGAACTGGCACTTGCGTGGTATTAGTGGTGGCGAAAAGAGGAGAGTTAGTATTGCCCTTGAAATCTTGATGAGACCGAGATTGCTTTTTCTCGACGAACCAACAAGCGGTCTTGACAGGTACACCAATACTTAACCTTTCAAATAAGAACCAAAAAAGTTTTAGTGCATAACATGTAATTTAAAATGATTAGTAGTATACTATTGCAAGTACGATAATTTAATCATCTGAAGATACAATATTTAGAAAGCTTTAAGCATTTAAAAAGAAATCTTTTACGAGTATAACCTTTAGTCGTGTTCCGTTTTTACCTACTGGCTACTGTTAATATTTTACCCGTTATCAAACAGATACAACAGCACACACCATAACCAGATTAGACTTGCCACCTGTTTTTGTTAAGAATCAATGGATAATAAATTAATAAGCGATTAACTGTGCTTTGGTTATTTGTTTTTGGCAGTGCTTCAGCTTTTTTTGTTACTCAAACTTTAAGAGGTCTATTAGAGATGGTAGGACAGTAAACGCCTCAATTCATCAACCAAGCAGTGAAGTTTTTGAGCTGTTACTTTTATCTTTTCACAAGTAAATAGCGTGTCAAATATCATTATTAAAGGTATTTTATAAGAATATCAATTTGTTACATAGAGTTGATAAGAAGCGATTAGGCAATTAAATTTCACTTTGTGTGACTTTTGACCCATTGAACCCATTTGAGAACTAAAAGTTTTTCTTCGGTCTTTGACATAATACTCAACAAGAATCAAACTGTTCATTAGTATTGCGTCAAAATGACTACTTCTTAGACCAATGCATATCTCATGTTATGATACCAATTTGTTTGTTGATCAGTTTGAAGCGAGTGATGATCCACTTGAAAAAGTAACAACAACAGAAGCAATTCGAGCTCTTACTGATTAGTATTGTACCTCTCAGTATTGTTATGCCACAAATGAAAAGGTAGAGGAGATGTCAAAGATTGTAAGTACTATTTGTTTACATACAAACAATCAGTATTTCCAGGTTTTGTTACATGGTGGATTCGGACTATGCAACTTGCAGTGCAAACAAGTTCAATAAATTAGAATGAACCTTACAGTTGTTGTTTGCCAATCATCATTATAAAGCTATGAATAGCAGCTACCCAGGTATGCATAATACTATTATTTAAAAGGGTGTAATTTAAGGCATATTTAGTGATATTAGTATAATGTAATATCTAATTTTTTGTAGGAATCGCGATTGCTAATGTAGTAGCAGGAACGTTACTCGATATTAGCCTTACTCGGGAACATTACTCGCGGATAATATCAAATTTACAACAACAACAGAAAATGAGGTATGTGGTTGCATCATTTAATTGTTTAGGTTAGTTTCGGCCATTCAAAGCTGAGTGCGAATGTTTTTCTTTATGCAATATGACAATTCCACAAAGAAGGTAGATGAAATGAAGTGAGCCTGTTTGATTAGATGAGCTATTGTCTTAAAATTTTTCACTGTGAACCACCTACAGTTTGTCTAAATGATAGCAAATTTGTTGAAGCTTTTCAACACCATGGAACGCCGTAGAGAAATGAAACAAATGCCTATAGCAGTTATGTTTGATGGTGCTTGGGATAGCTTATTTAAGTGCTTATTTCCTTATTTCATTAACTAGACAAGCAGTTGTGAGTGTCTTTACTTTGTTACGCCATTGATATATCCCTCTGTTTGTTTTTTGTATCACGATAGTTTCTCAAGAATGTAGTATAGCTTTACGTGTCGAATATTTACTTGCAAAAATGTTTCTGAACCAAGTTTGTAAGTGTTTCTTTTTATATTCTACTTGCTTAATGTATTCTCAGCCACGTGTACTTTTTGGCTCAAACCATATGGGATCAAACTCAGTTTCCGTTCTTATGTACTAAACCCAAACACTAAAAATTGTTAACTAATGTGAGTGTTATACCTTTAATAAATGTTGCTTTTGATTCCAGGTTACACGCATAAGGGTCATGGATCAGTGCTATTGGATTTTGCAGCAGACCTCATCCGGTATGAGGCAACTGCTGGCCATGATGTAGTTGAATGTCAAGTGGATGGTGTTGGTGAACAAGGAACTGATGAGTAATGTACAGCAGGTAATTTCATTCCCGCTAAATGTTTTTCGTGTTTGTTATGTATTAGTGCAACCTTTTATGATCAAATGTTTCTGTAAATTACAGCTGATGCTATGATTGCGTGTGGTTCTTCCAAAAGGAGATTCATGCAAATGCCCGAAGGTTTAGCTCTATACTTAGATATATCGTCGCACTTTTTTTTTCAAAACCCTTTGCTATTGGTTGTTCGCTTATCTGATTTTTCATGATCTTAGGGCAGAGACCTTTGCAACGACCCTGTAGACAGGCTGCTGCTCTACCATTGTGCAGATCCTTATCACAAACATTTCAGGCATCAGGCGGTAGCGGTTCATCAATGCCGGAACATCGGCCATTTGTCCCTCAAATTGTCTCCTCAACATATGACAGTCGGTGTTCAACCAGGTATATATATATGTTGTTAATTATTATTGGTACAGGTTACAATGTCATCAGCAGAGGATAAAAACTCTTTACTAGAGTATAAATGTTTTGAAAACCAGTAATGAGTGAGTTTTTAAAAATGCAGTCTTTTAGTGGGCGCATGTGAATGAGCCAAGATTGCCATTCTCTATAAATGTTTTGAAAAAATTGACCATAAGTTTTGTAATTGCAGGAGAAAATTAAACAAACATATGATGAAGAGACGGAGAAGAGAGCAGCTGCCGTCGGGAGGGTCATCAGACACCATATGTACGTTTTGTAAGGTGTCGATAGATCCGCTTCATAGGTATAACTATTAATACTGCAATATATCATGCATGGATCTTCACAGAGAGATCCTAAGAAGGAATGATGAATTAGAGAGCCTTTTTCGTGTTTTTCACCTTCCCTGTTTAACTATGTATTTATTCTACTCATTAAATTTTTATCGAAAGTTGTTATTTTTGAGTTCTTAGTCTCTTGATACCTCGAGATTAATGGCCATTTATGAAGTATGATTGTTACCCAGAAATTTGCTAAGAAAATACCAAAAAAAAAATACGCGAGAAAAACCCGCGAGGCCGCAACGCGGCCGACCGTCGCCATACTCGTTATTAAGAATCTGGTTAAGCAATTTACGTTATTTAACAAGGATTTCAACCCTCGCGTTGCCGCGGAGCGTCTGTATACGATGCTGTTGCACGCACCGAAAATAGCAGTTTTAACGGGTTTTCTTAAAATGATTTTATTATAAATGCAACAATTACCCGTTAATATATCGAAGTCTATAGCATTAGTTTTAGTAACTTAATTTTTCAAAACTTTGATTTTGAGCTAACTTAGATTGATAAAATGATGTCTTGTTTTGTGTATCAAATAATTAAAAGTCACTTTAAAAGTCACTCATCATTTGCACCTGAGAAAAATATATAGACGTTAGTTTTTAGCAAAACACATGATGTGGGGGCAATAAGATACTAGGGATGTTGCACTTGGGCCAATATTTACTGTTAGCAACACATTCAATCTTTTGGCTGTACGTCTCCTTTCTTGTTTTTAGCCAATATGCTTAATGTACTCGATCCTCAGGTATACCTACCTCCCTACCATTAATTGCCATGCTATACATTGCTGCCACAACACGTTTGCATGAAATACCTGTTAGCTCACATCTCCTATATCTACGTGTCCTTAACCTCATATTCACTACACATTGGTCATTCCATGGTCCCTTACACTGGTAGCTGTCAGCCCCATTCCAAATAATTGAATAGTCATTAGCTTCTCGCTTAATAACATCGTAAATGGATGTTGCAGTTGGAGTTAAGGGACCATCAGACTTTTCTATGACCTTTTGCACATTCACTATCCTCTTCATCAAATACTCCCTAATGTATTCCAAACACCCTATTATTGGTTTATCTCTACTGATGCGGATAATTGTATACACACTAAGTTTTACAATCCATCTAGGCAGAGTACCTAATCGTTGTAGTGTAGTATAGGCAAGACATAGGGGATTGATCATTCTCTATAGGAATAGTTTAGGTAGGCTCGAAATGTATGACGAATTAAGTCTAAGGGTTGAAGGATGATTATTTTTGTATTTTCATATTTTTTTTAGAAAGCAAATTAAAATCTCGGGGTGTGAAGAGTTTGGTTTTTATTACTAATAATTAAAACTAAATTAAACTAAATATGTGAAAAAGTAAATTGGTAAAAACTCATATGATAAGTAAAGTGTATTTACTTAGAATCTCTTTACTCTCTAGTTATATCCTATTGATAAGTCGAATTGTCACTTCCTTGTTATAATTAGCGTGTGTATTTCTTATTACCAATCGCTAGGGGTCGTCAATCCCTAACCCTGTGAATTTTGTACTTGTTGGGATCTATACCAAATCAGCGAACGCATTTCACGCAATAAATAACACGTATCAACCAGCTATCCTATGTAGTGAGGAGTTTAGTCGGACGTTCAAGCTAGTATGCTAAGAAAAAGCCTGTTTTCCTACTCCTAACGCAACGACAACTAATTCAACAAGAGACGACAATCAACAATTAATAACTATGTTTTATTCAACTCTAAGTAAACACTAATAAATTTAGCCTAGCATGTTAAAAAGAATAGAAGAAAAACAAATAATACACAATACATAGACATATTGTCATGATTAAATGATGAATAACTTATCTTTAATAAAACATGAAAGTTAAGAGGGCTAAAAACCCTGCAAAAGCTGCTGAAATTCGTTCACCAAGTTGTCTCTCCAAGATGTTACAATCAATTATTAAAAAATGATAATCTAATGATATAAGTCTTCAAAGTTGCTGGAAAAACACCTACCCTAACCCTAGAATCGGACTTAGGGTTTAGGGCTTGGAAAAAGTGAAGTTTCGAGGTTATATTTATAGGCTGATTTAATGTCGCATCGAGGTGACGACGTCAGCTCTACGGAGTAACCGCGTCACGACCCTTTTTTCACCAAGTTGTAGATCTTTTCGTCCCGATCGTGTGGCCTTTTTGAATGACCTATATTCGAGTTTGTATGAAGATTTTATGGCCAAAATACTATCAGGTACTTCGCGCGGAAGTTGTGATATTCCTAATCAGCTTGTGACGGCGTCACTTGTAAGTTGTGACACTGTCAGCCTTGGTAATCTTGGTCTTGACGCTGTCAGAAGGAGGCCGTCTCCATCGCCTGAGTTGTCACTTGCAAAATTTATAACTACGGATTCTTCAACATCTTCAAGTGACGGCGTCACCTTGTGTTTGTGACGCCGTCCTAGCCCCTTTTCTTTGATGTTTTTTTACTTTGTCGTTTTCTTTGTTTTTTTTCCCAATCAAGCTAAAAACGCTCCATTTTCCAACATTTGCTTCCCAAGTACCTAAAACTCAAATAAAAACGATTTAGGATAATAATTGATCAAATATGTACGAATTTAGAGGTTAAATGACCTCTCAATAAAGTATAAAATTACACCTCATCATCTACCATCTACCAACTTACTGTTGAGTGACTCACAAAGGTTGTTGACAAGAATTTCACACTTAGGTCTACCTGCTTTTCGATTGATGATTAATGATAAGTTAATGTCCACTATATACACACTTAAAGCACAAATATGAAAAATGATACACCTGAAAAAAGGCCTTGACCAAGAGGTTGGTGGTATTTTTTTTGTAACCACTCATGAGCTTTAAGGTCGAAGGATTTCAGATCCTCCATTCCTTTTTGAAGCTGAGGCACAGTGGTTGCTGTTGCACACTTCCACAGATAATCCTAGTAAATCCTTCTTTTGAAAATCTGCTTCATGTTCTCATATAGATGTGTTTAACATAGAATCTCTGTTCAGCAGAAGGAAAAAAGCTCATGAATAGCTGGTAGAATACCCTGTTACAAGTAAGACATAGTGGATTAAGCATTGCTTATGTGTAACGAATTATTTTGTAATAAATGTTAATGGAATTTATTCTAATTTTATTTATCTGAAATGAAAGTGTAGTTATAGTTTGGTTGTAAATCAAGGTCATCACCTAGATTTTTTAGGAACCATAACCAAGAACTCTTGCATTCAGCCTCAACAATAGCATATGCAAGATGGTAAATACCATTGCTACCATCAATACCAACAACCGTCAAAATTTGCTCTGTGTATGGTCATTTTATGAAAGCACCATCCAACCCCAATATCTCAATTCTTTAGCTTTACACCCAGCTTTAAGTGCATCAATACACACATAAATTCTTTTGAATACCCTGGAATTAAGGATCAGATCTGTGTTGGTTTCCACCTGGATCTTGACTGTTGTGTCTGGGTTTTTTGCATTGAGTTCCTTAGCATAATATCTAAGGATGGCATACTATTGTTTGTGATCACCTGTCATCTTCTCCTCAGCAATTTCCTTTGCCCTAAAAGCTTTATCGAATGATATGTTTATTTGTAACCTCTGTTGCAATTCAAGCTGTAATGATTTAATTGAGAGTTTAGAATTGTTAGAAAGAATCTGGCTGACATAAGTTGACAGAAACCTAGTTGTAGCAGTAGTACAATCTCTTGTTTGAATACATTTATGAGCATCAATTAATGTTTTAACCGACCAACACTGCTCATCCCCCACTTTGAGATGAGTAGGTCCCATGGGCAAGGAGTTTATGATTTTTGAGTTTATATCCTTTAGCATTAACACCCTTGCATTTAATGTCCTTATGCTTTTTGGTTTTTGTAAATTGGCCCCGAGTCTTTGAGGTGGATGACATATCCTCTTTTCTGCCAGGTGTCGGATTGAGTTTTGTTGCACTGACCACAATGCCGTAGCACTTAGCTCTCACCCTATCGTTATCACACTGGAGAACCGCAATAGCAATAGCTCTCATTGACTGCAATGCATGCATCTTCAGCTTATCAGTCGCTTCTTTTCTTGTAACAAACTCTTCTCCCACCATAGATGCACCTTCTTTGATTTTAGACTTACCCTTATAATTCATTCTCAACAACTTTAACATTCTCTTTATTTAACCTATACCCCATTCAATATCAGGATCATCAGCACTCTCAAGCTCTTCTAAGTCAATTATAGGTGCAAGTGCAGGTTCACCAGACTCATTCGATGGAAGTTCGGCAGCAGCTTGCCTCCTACTCTCTTGAATGTTTGAATCCAGCTGAAATGAGAAACCACACATTTTAACTTCTAGTTTTGTTCTTGGTATGTCACTGGCATCATGATTAAAATCACTACCATCCCCTACTGGTTCTGGTTCGTTCGTCTGTACACCTGAATCTTCAATATCATGTTCTTCCCTTTCTACAACTTTCTCATTAACCTCTTGGACAATATTTCAAAAAGTCACACCCCCATTTTCTGGAAATAACTCATCAATCATTTCTGCAATATCTTTTGGCCTGATATCAAAGCATGTATCTTGATCCAAATTCACTGCACTATCTTGTTGGAACAAGTCGTCTTCAAAAAATGTCTCAACTTGTTTACGCTTCGAAGGTATAAAACCACCCATAAGGTTACAATCACTATCTTCCATCAGATTTAAGTAACTGAATGCATAGGATGAGGATGGTGGTACCTCATTTTCACGAATGCATGAATTCTACATTAGCAGCATTATCAGTACTTTCAACCAATGGACAAACATTACTGGTTAAAGCTTGCGTTGGTGCCATTTCATGATTATACCACTCTAACGACAACAATTTTCGTTTGTTTTTCTTAACAGGTGCATTGACCACATTATCCTCAACAATCTCTTCAATCACTAGACCCTTTGAGGACTGACAACCTTAACCAACAACATATGTTTTTCTATCATATGTTTTTTCTACCAAAGATACATTAGCCTCTACATAAACATCTATTTCCTTATACCTAGGCAAAATTTTTAACAATGTCAACACGTCCTGATCCAACATCAAGGGAACTAATCCGTCATCTAAAGACAGTCCTTGGACCCTAAAATGGGTAAACAACAACTGTTTATTATCCAAACCCATTTCAGCTAACATTTAGACTATCTCGCGCATGGAGAACTTCTCAAAATCAATTAGGTCTAAATGATCAACCACAACAAACTTGTATACTCTGTGTCTGGATCAAAAAACTCACCAGTGTAGTGGATTTGAATAGTGAAGAGGTTTGGGTACTCATCTGGGAAGATAAATCAACGAAACAAAAAACCAAAAATCAAAAAACAACCACAACATTTTCATGAATCAAGCTAACATATTTTACTTTCTAGAGATACAGTGCATGGTCATTCGAAACAAAGGTAACAAAGAAAAATCATACTGTATGCTGTAGCAATATCTGGAATCTTTGCACTCCGAGCTCTAATTTGCAAGCCACCCATGTTTGATCTACTGTTAGTTTAAGTGATTTGGACAATATGAAAGTTGGAAGCAAGGGTTCCATTGAATTTGTGTGTAGGTGTGTTAAGTGGCAAGATATAAAAGAATGAAAATTTTGTTGCAAAAAATGTCCCTCAACACAAAGGTAGGTGTGCTAGTGGGGTTGTCAGGTCGATTTTATGGCGGGAAAGTGAAATGTCGAAAATACCCTCACGTGGAACGCACGTGAGGACTAACTAACGGGTTTTAGTAATGAGCGTTAGCAAAAATCGGGAATTTGCAACTACAGTAGTGGCTCAAGTGCATTTCTTGCAAAAAAAACCCAACCGTTAGGTACACAACTTGCAATTTTTTTAAAATAGGGACATTTCTCGCAAAAATAAGAAACTTTAGGGACATTTTTTTGCAGTTTACTATTTTTAAAATACGATGAAAGTGAAAGTGGATGTAAAAAAGGGATGAAAATGGTGGGCTTTTTGTTGTGAATATTTTTGATCCTAGATTTGAGATGAAAAGTGAGTAAATAAATACAACATACTTTTACTTTTTTTTTTTCTTTTTTTTTACACTCAAGAATACACAACTTTTTTTCTACTTTCTTTTATTTATTACTGTACCTTTTCTTTTACTTTTGTTTACCTTCTTTTATTTTGCATCTTAAATTTTTGTTGAGAAAGTGCAAAAGTATTTTTAAGTGTGAGTGAAATAAAAAAGAGAGAAGCGGACATTGTGTGATAGACAGAGATAGATATAAAAATTTGTATAAAAGGACGGCGGAAGATATTAATAAAAAACAAAAGGAAACAAAATAGTGATTTGGCATTATCTGGTATAGATAGAGAGAAGTAGTTACCTACAACACTTTGCCATCTTCTGACTTTTAAATTACTTATGAGTTTTAGTGTGTCATAGCACTAATATAATAGGTACTACGTAGTACGGAGTAGTAGTATTATATAACAACCAATAATCATAGTCATTTTGAATCATCAGATGCAGAAGGACAGCTGCAGTCATCAAAGTCCATTTGGTTACTATCACTGTGTATAAAAAAAAAAGAAAAAAAAAAGAAAAAAGAAAGGTGTTGGTGGTGGAGATGGCATCGGTGCTAAACGTGACGCCAAGGGTGGAGGAGGGGGAGGGTGAAGAAGGTAACCCGACTGATGCAGTGTTATTTGTTGGGATCTCATTGGTTTTGGGAATTGCGTCAAGACATTTGCTTAGAGGAACTAGAGTTCCCTACACTGTTGCTCTTCTTCTTCTTGGTATTGCCATGGGATCTATAGGTACCACGCTTTCTTTCTTTTTATTTACTCCACATATTTCACTTTTGCTACGTAACCATGTACCCAAAAGTAATTTAACAAATTGAGTACTAGAGGTGTTTAGCATTGCTTTTTTTCTTTTTTGAGCTTCTGCTTATTTCATACTTACTTATATTAAATTGAATTATTGAAATATGATTTTAGCGTCGTATTCAACATTTCAACCTAAGGAAGAAAATAAAAACAAACAAAATTTGGTTGATTTTTAAACCAAAGTACTTCCTCCCAAAAGTGGCCGTTACTTTATATTTCTTTACTACACAGTGTAAATTTTTTAATTTTTGATAAATGTATATGATTGAATACTTTTATCAAATGTAATAGTTTTCAACTACTATGGCATCTTTTACAAAACAAGCAAATCCAACAATGTCTATAAAGTACTTATTTTTAAGAAAAAAAAATAAGCAATCCCAAACACCCTCTTAGTCATGGTTGCAAAAAGCGCTAGGCACTAGTCGGACCACTGCTTAGCTAGTAATTGGCCGAATTCGACTTTTCTCTATATAAATTTTAAAATTATATGTATATTGATAAATTTTAGCATAAATAACTAACTAGGTCTAAAAAAGAATGGAGTTTGGGCTTTAAATGTAAATTTGGGCTTTCACTTACTCCTTCAACTAGATTTATTTATTTCTTTTTAAGTAAACTCTCGTTTTTCTTTTTCTTTTCTAGCCACTATCTCATGTTGCTCTTCTCTCATTTTCTCATCTACAACAATTACATCACAAAGTTTATTCCTACACACCATTTAAAAACAAGATCCGACCAATTGAAAGAAAAAACCTACTTTAAAATTTAAAAATCGTGTTGACCGGCGTTGACCAACGTTGACTGTAGTGTAAAAAATGGTATATACTCGAAAAAGAAGTCCTTTTGGGCTTCGATTTCCTTATGTGTTAAAAATGCTATATACTCGAAACAACAATAATTCTTTGAATATATACCAGGTCAAATCCATTTTAAAAAGTTTTCTTGTTACATATGTTGATATAAGAATAATTTTAGTTTAATCTCAAGTATGCAGGTAACTCCTTACCTGCAGTAGCATTTTGGAGTATGCTTAAAAGTTAAAAATAAGTAGAAAATGGAAAATTTAGCTCCTGTATCGTTTATACATACAATGTAAAATTAATAAAATGTGATTAAAAATTGTTGTAGCATGCTATAATTCAACACAAAAAACAATTCTTAAAATGTATCAAATAAGGTATAAAAACATTTAGTGAAACTGAAAATGAAATACATTAGTTTTGAAATATGGTGTCTTATACAGTGGATTTCTAGAAATTTTTATTGTTGGGATTTAATACAAAAGTCTCTTCTTGTTTTTTTAGAAAATACATTAAAATAAAGTTGTCAAAAGTTGTCACGCATATTGTTTAAATTTTCGGTAGGAACATTGCTTAGGCAACTTATTCATTATGGCAACATTGTTTGAATTTTATGTGGTAAATTAAACAAAAGATTAAAATTTAAGTTTTAAAAGAGTATTTTGGGAATTGAACATTACTCATTTTTAAGTTTTAAGCAAAAACATTTTTGCTTTATATGTAGTAGAGATAAGATGTCTTGATATGTGACAAAAATGTCATTTGTATACATGAATAAAATCTAGCTTGAATTGTTGCTTGTAAACATTGATATGGATATCTAGCTGTATTTTGCACTAAATGTCCTAGTGGTAAGGCGCTTGACTTCCTCACAAGAGGTTAAGGGTTGGAAAGAGCCACAGGGATATCTCGGTTTGGCCACGTACATTTGAGTCAAAGACTTGCCTCTCCGCGTACATTTGCTCCTTGTTACAAACTATAAAGTCCTTGTTCTCAGATTTCATACTCATCAGAATAGTTACAAACAGTATTCAAGAAACCCTTTTGATCCGGACATGCTATACAATTCTAGTTCTCTTTTTGTATGAAATTTTAGTCATAATAAATGCCCCCGGAACAACATATGAGGGTATAGACAGAGATGCTAGATTACTCTAGAGTGGGGTACCTCTATGATTATAACAAAAATCAAAAGTAAACTTTCTTTAAGTCAGTCCCTTATTTATTAGTCGAGTCCCTTATTTATTAGAAAATGAGTTTACAGTAGCGGTACTATGAAATTTATAATGTGTTTTATGCAAGAATCAACCAGAAGTTCATCTGTCTTTGGGTTGCTATATTTTATTATTTACTAATCCAGAAAATCTTCATTCTGCAGAATATGGAACAAGCCATCGGTTAGGAAAGGTTGGTGATGGAATTCGAATTTGTAAGTTGAATTAACTCCTTTGGTTTGAAAAGAACTGGAAATTACACACATGCTTTCCCTAAACTTGTGTGTCTGCTATAACATGTCATATATGTGGTTCATGTGCAGGGGCAAATATTGATCCTGATCTATTATTAGCTGTTTTTCTCCCTGCTCTTCTTTTTGAAAGTTCATTTTCCATGGAGGTGCACCAAATAAAGGTTGATCTCTGCACCTCATTTTCTTACTTAATGAGTTTACTTGAAACTTGGATTGCACAGCACTTCTTTTCGCTTCAGTGTCATGATCATTCTATGTTATTGAAGCAACTCTTTGCAAATTGATTGGGATGACTGTGAATAGACTGCGGTTCACAAGGCCCTGAAAGCCAGGAAGTCTTATTATTTAATCATCTTGAAGGCCAATAGAACATGACTAGTTATTGTGAATACAAATGATATAATATTACTTAAGTGGATCACTGGAATACTGGATCCTAATACTTGTTAGCAATGTTCCATTCTAAACACGTACCTTTGATAAACGTGATACTTGGTATCAAAGTTTGTCTTACATGAATGAAGACTTCAATATTTGACTGCAAATAATATGTGTTTAGATTCAACCTTCAACTTGTCATGATTCAGTCTTCATATCTTTGCAGAAATGTATGGCGCAAATGGTAATTCTTGCGGGGCCCGGGGTTCTGATGTCCACATTTATTCTTGGTGCAGCTTTGAAGGTTTGCTTACATACAACATGTTGGAATCTTTCTGCTTGAGAATGTCTGTCATTTACTGTTTTCTAAGAACAAGTAAACTTCTTAACTGCAGCTAATATTTCCATATAACTGGAGTTGGAAGACGTCATTGCTGCTTGGAGGACTTCTAAGTGCCACAGATCCTGTTGCCGTGGTTGCTTTGTTAAAAGAGCTTGGTGCAAGCAAAAAACTAAGTACTATTATTGAAGGAGAATCATTAATGAATGATGGGTATCAATTCTCTGTCACTTTATAAACTTGTTGATCCAGACATGGGATTATTCCCATGATACTCATATAGTCCTATATTCTATGATATGTTAGTTAGGTTTAATATTTTTACCATTTGGATAACAAGCTGCATTTTTTAAATGCAGGACGGCCATCGTTGTCTATACACTTTTTTTTCGAATGGTAACTGGATCGACTTTCGGCTTCGGGGCTGTCATTAAGTTTTTAGCTACAGTATCTCTTGGAGCGTATGTATTTTATCTTGAATTCACAATGACGTGTTTATGGTTGGTTTGATTGAATTATTACTTTGATACAGTGTAGGAATGGGTATTGCATTTGGTCTGGTGTCTTATTTGTGGCTTGGATTTATTTTCAATGATACGGTGATAGAAATCACATTGACTCTAGCTGTGAGCTACCTTGCTTACTTCACGGTATGTTGCCAGCTATATTTACATTTCGATATGATTATTGAATCCTCTATTTTTGTTAAGTTCTTGATCTAGCTATTCTGCGAACTTGTACTTGTTATGCTGCCGTTAATGTCTAATCATTTTGCCTAGGCAATATTGTTTTTTCATTTCAACAGAACTTTTGTGGTTCATGCTTAAACTAGATTCACAATTAGAGCATCATCATTTGTAAGAATTACATAAACCTACTTGGTCTCTACTAAACAGAAGTTTCCTTTAAAGCGGAAATTTTATTCATGCTTGTGTATTTATTTCATGTTCAGATTAGATATCAACTTCTGTTTTTCGTCATATAGCGTGGCTTCGGGCACCATATAAACTACCACATGTCTGCTGGCTGTGGTCACTAGATATACATTAGTCCAAATAAGAGGTATAACATAAATAGAAACTCAAAACTTAGAGTGGGCTTTTGAGTCGTGTCTTGATTTTATTGGCCCTATCTCCCTGCCCTCAGTTCTCTTTCTTACAATGATGTGTTTACTTGGTTTCTACCCGAACTCATTCAGAGACGGACCCAGGATTTTTTATAGGGTGTTGCTGTTGGAAAATTTAGTGCACTTGAGGGATGAGTTCACACCTGGTAATGGGTTTGGAGGTACGGAGTGTACACCCATTTGGTCCATGAACACCCTGACTCAATTATGGTTATACTAGTGTGATTCTGCTGAATCTGCCGCTAGTGGATTCTGCTGAATCTGCTGCTAGTAGATTCTGCTGATAGTTGAATCTGCTGCTAGACTCTGCTGCTAGATTCTGCTGATTCAAAGTACTGCTGATTCAAAGTACTGCTCGATTTTAACCACTGAATCCTACTATTATGGAAAGTATTATGTTATAATTAATGGGCCGTTAATTATACATAATTCCATGGGCTAGGGTTTGAGTAAACTCTATTATAAATAGAGGTTACAACATTCTGCATGAATACGATCAACACAAAAACCCTAAATACTTGAATACACTTCTGTTCTTGATTTGTGCCTAAAACAAGAACATCACTTGGTCTTATCCCATAGAGATATTCGTGTAACCCAGGCATAGGGTCGAATAGTTTCTATTGGAAAGTGATAACACGATTTCAAGTGAATATCCGGTACTCATTGATTATCTTTACCCTGTTCTGGGAACACTCTAACACGAAACAACCAACAGTTGCACAAATTTTTGTTTATGATTATTAATACTAAATTAGTTGCACTATAAGGAATTTATTAGCAAAAATGGGGGTTGCACATACTAAAAAAAAGACATATTTTGGAAACAATTTACACTTCATGACCTAAAATTGGGCCACACCCGGCTCCCAAGTGGGTCCGTCCCTGAACTCATTTCTATTAACACCAAGTTGTGGAACTCATGTCATTTTCTATTATCACCAAGTTGTGAAACTCTATTCACTAATTACTGTACTTTTTTTTTTTTTTTTTT
>LBNU01001485.1:41343-63156 GCA_014162995.1 Artemisia annua
GGGAGGGGTTTTTTTTACCCCGGTAAATATCACTAATTACGTATTGAATCATATGTTTTCTGTTTACACAACAGCTATTGCAAATGTTGTGCCTGTAGTTGAGAATGCTGTAGCTTAATATGATATCTACAATATAGCCTTATATTCTTGAGTCTGAATATAATATTACGTTCAATTGATACTCATAACCATTTGCACAACATCTTTATTTGCTAACGTTTGGATATATATCCTTTTATCACATTAAAATATTGCATTTAGATTCCTTTTGTGTTTGTAACTGAGAGTATTCGTTAACACCAATTTGTATGTACCTGGCCTAACTCATAAAAGTCTTTACCACAATACTAAGTAAGGCTTGCAGTTGTAAACCTGACGTTTTGAGCAAACATCTTTGTATTCTCATTAGTCTTAGTAAGGGGTTCGTTTGAAAAGCTAGTAGAGACTGATGATCAGTATGTAATCTCTTTTATGTCAGCTCCTAAACTTATATTTAGTTGTTTTGAGGAAGAGATTGCTTTTCAATACAATTTCTGCACAATAAGTAGTGAGCTTGACCTGAATGTTTCAAAAATACTAATCTGTTGGAAAAAAATATTTTAGTCCGTTTATGCATTTTGTATCACCTAATTGTTTCTCCCTTGTGACAGTCTCAAGAGGGTGTTGATATTTCGGGAGTATTAACAGTTATGACACTGGGAATGTAAGTTTAATTGCTTCAACAGCCTGTTCTATGCTGAAACTAAACTAATCTAGATAAGAAAATATTTGAACAGGTTCTACGCTGCTGTTGCTAGAACTGCTTTCAAGGGTGAAGGACAGCAGAGCTTGCATCATTTCTGGTATTTCTTTTTTACGTTTTTGTCTTGTTGAATGAACTCAAAAGGACAACAGGGTGTAAAATTTTCGTCAATTTTCCAGTTCACCGAAAGCAAGGATAATTGATGGTGTGCATCAAGTTCTTAATACATTTCTGAGGAATTTTATCTTCTGGTTCTGAAGATATTTTAATAAGTTTAAAGGATTTTACCTGATTAAATCTGATTAAATTTAAAGAACTCGCGGGTCCAGTCACCTTACCTTATCAACTTACTGCTGATTTGGGAAAAGAGTTATAGCAAACAAGGATGATCTAGAAAGTTAACTACATATTTGAATACGTTTCAAAGACGGGCCTCTGGACCTGGAATTACTGAAATACAGAACAAATCTACCCTTTTGCTGTTTTTGAAATCAGTCTCACCTTTTACGGCGCAGAGTTACAGTAGTAGTTTCAAGCCTTCGTTTGTACAAAAAATTATTCAAAATTAACACGTTTTTAGGATGGCCACTGTGAATAGAGAATAGTTGACCGCATTATTCCTTCTACGAAAAATATGTAAAAATTGTTGTTATTCACGTTGCTTAAAGCATAAGTCGTAGAACTGTCCAATAACATGCATAGCTTGCTGATCATGAGATATGATAGTAATACACTGAAGTAGCCTATTAATCAAGACTTTGTAATAGTTGATTTAGTTTATTAGTACCATTTATTGTCTTCCGGTATGCATGAGAATGCCAAATTATTCTGTAGTACTGGTTTAAGGCCTTACTCATTTTGAACTTCAGGGAAATGGTGGCATATATAGCTAACACACTTATCTTCATTTTGAGGTATGCATTCTTAGAATCAATCTTCGTGTATATCTTTTACAGACACATTAATAAACTGTTATTCAGTAGTTAAGCTTCTTTTTTATGTTGCAGTGGAGTAGTCATAGCTGAAGGTATACTTGGAGGTGACCGCATTCTTAGACATGAGGGTAAGCACGTTCTTCTTGCTTGTTTCTCATTTCTTCTTATAAATTTTCTCTTTGATGCTGCTTATCTTTTTAATGCTGCATAGATTGTCTTTTTTTTTTGTCAAACAGTCTTTTGCAAGTAGATGATCTCTTAGTTCCCCAATATGAAATCAGATTTCATCCATTAGTCTTTTGGTTTTAGGCTACCCTTTTCTTTTATTGTTTGAAACATATGATTTTTAAGCATGAGATATATCTGTCGCATGGAAGCACATTTGTTGGAGACGTTTGTCATGGTAAGTGAGCATATACCTAATGGTATTGGGTATGTCACAACTTGGAGACAAACATGACAACAAAGCACTGAATGATTGTAAATACTATAATGACCTATGAAAGTTTGAAAGACATGCAGCATCTGCACAGCATCCTAAATTCCTATGAGCTTATAACCAAATATGTTGATTCCAAATGGGTTACATGTGAATTCTGCATGTGTATATTCGTCTAAGTTATTTATTTATCTTATACATGCAAATAACACACTTCTACATGACTACATGCTGACATGTATGTAAACATGCCTGTATTTGCATTAGCATAAGAGGCTTTGTAGTCGTCTTAGATTAGTTCAAGGGAACACCATCATTTACACAAAAGAAACTCTTATGTTCATTTTTGTAATATTTTGGATGTGATATCTATCTTATATAGAGTATAGACTGTTAGAATAAGATGCAGCAACACAAGGACCCGAGACAAAAAGAATTCTTTAAATCATGTGAATAAAAAGTATGATTGTGAGGAAGTATACACAAGATAAGGCCACTTATTTTCTCTATATGCTCTTATGACATCTCAGAAACATTTATTTCTCTTCTTCTCAATGATCTTGTATTTTTGGCCTGTTTCTGTTCTCTTGTAATAAGATGTAAAACTACTAAGAGGGTGTTTGGGACATAAGGTGGTTATCTTAAAGTGCCTATTTACTCTAAACTAAGCATATAAGTACCATCCACACTCACAAATTTGTGTATCTGCTTTTTGAAAATGCAATCAGAAGATAACAAGGACTTCAATAAGCAATCCCGAACACCTTCTAATAGCCAGCATATGTATTAAGCAAACATGTCTAAATTTGTGGATGGCCACTTATTGGTCTCATTAGGATGTATAAATACTTGCATATATTTAGCTTAGGGACTGAGGCAACATGTGAATTATGCTGGAAGGGGTTCCCTATATCTTCCTTACCGATGGAAATTCTTGATAACATAGCATGAGATGTTTCTTTAGAGACTAAGCATAGATCTTAAAGTCGTATTGTTTGGGCTATATGATCATGGTTAAATGGTATTTTTCGTGCATAAATGGAAATTGCAATTTTTTTCTTTTGAAGTAATCCAATATGTGGCATGAATCTGTGGTGCATCATTATTACTTGGCTTCAGTTTTCTGTTACAAGTCAAGCAACTTGTTTAAGCATTTTTAAATATTTACACAGAAAGTGCTTGGGGCTATCTCATCCTTCTATATGTATTGCTCCAACTCTCAAGGGCCATAGTAGTTGGATCATTATATCCACTCTTGCGTTATTTTGGTTATGGTTTGGATTGGAAGGAAGCTATTGTTCTTGTGTGGTCTGGTTTAAGAGGTGCGGTGGCATTATCTCTTTCTCTGTCAGTTAAGGCAAGTTATCCTTAATTCTTTTACAAGTATTCATATAAAACTGTATTTACAAGCCTTATATAATCGTTAATTTCCATTCACCTTTTTATTTATTTATTTATTTATTTATTTATTTATTTTATTTTTTATAATAGTTTCAACATCCCTGGTGCTGTTTTTATTTACTAGTTTCTTTTATGCTCTTTTCAGCAATCTAGTGATTCATCACCATGGATTAACCAAGAAACAGGAACGCTGGTACTTATCTTTGGCTATATTTAATTGCAATAACATGACTGAAACATCTTGTATCAGATCTAACTATCACCATATCTAATCTGATTGTTTCCTCACCTGTGCAGTTTGTGTTCTTTACCGGTGGAATTGTGTTTCTAACACTTATTATTAATGGATCAACTACTCAGTTTGTTTTGCGGATGCTAGGCATGGATAAGCTGTCTGCAGCTAAGGTACAATTATAAACTATATATGCAAAAACAAATTATGTACTGTACTGGGGTCGTGTTCTGTAATTTTAGAACCAATATTACAAAATATTGTTCATGTATTCAAGCATCTATCATTCCTTGTGGTAGATGCGTATACTGGATTTCACAAAGTATGAAATGACGAGCAAAGCACTGGAGGCATTTGGTGATCTTGTTGATGATGAGGAATTAGGACCTGCTGATTGGCCCACTGTCAAGAAATATATCACATGTTTGCATGATGCAGAAGGAGAACGTATCCACCCTCATACTGCAATAGAGAATAATGACGATGTTGAGCACATGCATCTATCTGATATTCGTGTACGATTTCTAAATGGTAAACAATTTTCTCATGTAATACTCTAACTTTCCTATTCCTTATTTTTCATTGTTCGTTTCCTGCTTTCCAGTCAGGTTCATAAATTATCTCGATACAAATTTTCATATATTAATAGAGATAGCAATAATAACCATTTACTTATAAAAGGGTAGTGATAGGTTATGTTTTATACCAAACATGTCAAATTAAAAAATTAGCTAAGAAGGGAACATGTCAAATGGGGCTATCAGGTTGCAAAGTGACCTAAAGTCTATTTTTCAGTGGCTACAAAATCCTAAATCTTTTTGTTCAAAGAATACTTATTAAAATAACAGATATTATTTTTGTAATCATATTGAAATGAACAAAAAATGTTCATTTCACCCACCCACCCGTTTCAAGTTGAGACCTCCTCCCCTGGCCTGCCGATCTTATGCTTCCTTGCTAAAAGATGTTATTTTTCCATGTCAGGTGTGCAAGCTGCTTATTGGGTAATGCTGGAAGAAGGTAGAATAACCCAGTTTACAGCAAATATTCTGATGCAATCTGTTGATGGAGCACTTGATTTAGTCTCGTCTGAATCATTATGTGATTGGAATGGGTTGAAACCTAATGTTCATTTCCCTAATTATTATAAGTTTCTGAAAACAAGCGCGTTTCCCCGAAAGCTTGTAACCTACTTCACTGTTGAAAGGTTGGAATCTGCTTGTTACATATCTGCTGCATTTCTCCGTGCACATAGGATTGCAAGGCAGCAATTACATGACTTCATAGGTAATAATCACATAGGATTGATATGTATTTCCTTCTAAACAACTTAATTGATGAAAATTTGAATTTTTTAAAATTCATAATATTATAAAATTCTACCTTTTATACCTGTAACGCTGACTGTATGTAGGTGATAGTGAAATAGCTTTGGCAATAATTAATGAGAGTGAAATAGAAGGAGAAGAAGCAAAAAAGTTCCTGGAAGATGTCCGCATTACTTTTCCAGAGGTTAGTTAAATTCACGAACTCTCATTATGACATCCCAAACTTGTGGAGTTGCACGTGCAATAAAGATTTAACAAAATCCAAGATAGATTATGGAATATACAAGTATTCCAGTAAATCATCCAACTCCCGGAAATGGTTCTCTTATGGAAGTTTTTCCTAGTTAATTACTTTCAATAATCTAAGATATATAACATGCACAATACTTTTTGTTTGGGTAAAAGGGTTATACGCAGGCAAACTTTTCTAAATACAAAACACAATTTACATTGATCTTTGTACCACATGAAAGAGACACTAAACATATACTAAGCCAGAATAAATATGAGGTACCATATTCATCACAGCCTAATCTTTTCCAAGAATTAGCATGGTAGTTATGTCAATGAACCAACAAATTCAACCCAAAATAATAATCAATCTCGGATAATTGAAACTCGAATAAAATTGTTGTGAAAATTCACCCCAAAATAATTATATAAAAAATAAGTCTTTTGATACGTCAATTTATATCCCAAAAGTAAACCAATTTTCGGATCTAATAACAACTCAAACCAATTTTCGTGTAGCTTAAAAGCCCAAATTTTTTTTACTTGATCCAAATGAAGGCTTTATACCCGAAGCCCAACAACCCTTAACCCCCCCTGGCGGTCCCCTTTTCTCCCCTTCTTTTATTTTTATAATTTTGTTTATATTATAAAACTGTTAAACAGAAAGTGCCGAATAAAAAAATATAAAGTTTAATAAGTTAAAAGTATTAAACTGACAAAAAGTTTGGAACACTGTAAATAGGGGCAAAGGGGGTAGAAAGTACAAAAAGCCAAGAGGGGTACCAACAGTAAAACCCTAACCCCGAACACACTCATGTGAAATACACCCGCAGTCACACTTATCCTTTGTCTACTCTCATCTAAAAACACGTAGCAATACAACAACTCTCATCATTATTTTTTTATTTTTTTATTTTTTTTTTTATTTTTTTTATTTATTGTTATTATTATTATTATTATTTTCAACTCGAAACACACACAAATCACACTCCTTTTTGACTAATCCAAACCGAACCACAATCAAATCCGTTGGTTTCTTTCTGCTAATAATCGGCCCGTAGCAACCAAAGGTCTGCTTATTTTGCCTTTTCTCGTTACACGAACACACAAAGGGCTTCAAGATCTTGTAACAAACAAGGTCTCGGGTTGGTGGTGTGTTTTTCGTTTCTTGTTTTCTTTGACCGAAATATAGAAAGGATAAAAACTAAGTTGTTTTTGTTCTTTCTTTCTTAAATGAGTTTCGGATATCAAAAAGAGATTTGATTCTCACACTTTCTTATCTATGATGGCTTTCTCTTTAACCATTTGTTCTGAGAACAAATCTTCTGATAAATAAAGAGATAAACTGAGATTGTTGTTTGTTTATTTTTTTTGTTTTTGTTTTTGTTTTTGTTTTTCTTTTAAGTTCGAAACTTAGATGAGGTTGTGTATTGTTGACTGTGATGGAGAATGGGAATAGGATAGAATATGGAGTTGTATATGAGGTTGTTTGTTTATGCTAGACGTGGGTATGGTTTAGAACAGTTGCGGTTTGTTTTTGTTTTGGTTTGGATTTTTTGTTGTAGTATTTAAACTGCTCGTCTTTTTCTTTCTTTTTCTTTTTTCGTTCTTGTTTTCAATTTGGACTGATGATGTCTAAACTGAGGTCAAACCTCGCTAATGACTGGTCAAACTAGCGAGGTTATAAGATTGACTATGATAGTGAGGTTTCAGATTAGTGTGGTTTTGGTTATCTTGCTAAAAGAGGGTTTTTTTTTCAGCACTTCTCTCGCTAGAACATTTAACTCGCTAAAACCAGGTTTCAAATGACGAGTTTTAAACACTTTTCTTTTGTAAAAACGCGTTTTTATTCACAAAACACAACTCACCACCTTCTGCTGTTATGTTATATTTTGCAAGAACTTGATGAAATCTCGCTGTGTTTAGAAGAAAATTTTTATGGTTTCTTTTTACTTAAAAAACAGTTTTAGTATACACCCCAAGTCAAAATAGCATCTGCTATAATAACTAGAGTGCAAGAACCAAAAATAAAATAAAAATTATCTCGCTAAGAAATATAACTTTAGAATTTGACACTTTTTAAACACAAAATACACTCGTAAATCATCACATGAGCTCTGTAACTCTGTTAGGTCTCTAACAATAGTTTCAAATCACACATAAATCAATAGTGGTTTTAGAGAGAGTTAATATTCTAGAGAGAGAGACCATTTGGTGAAACCAGAGAGAAACTGATATCTCACAATGAGAGACACACTTCCACATACACACATTAACGTGTATAAGTATAGTAGCAATGGGTTAGATGGGCCTTTAATGGGCTTTCATATTGGACTAACATCATACTTAGACTTTATCAACTATCCTAAGCCGATTTACCCATCACTACACTTTACATATTACAATAACATTACAAGGTTCGATATATTATAAATGACCATCACTTCTAATGCTAACACTATTCCTTGCCGCGGGTTAAATTTCCCGAGTGGCAGCCTAAAGAAAAAAGTTTCTGTCAAGTTCCTCTAGTCACTGGTGATAAGCCTGTCCGTGGGCATAAGTCTCGGCTGGGTACCCTTACTTTAGCCTGAGCCGTCTGTAATCCAGAAACCATCTTCATATTTTCAATTTTGCTCCAGATTCGTATTATCAGATTCCCATATTCTCATCATTGTCTTCACACGAGTAGTAGGCTTGAACTTAAACACATTAAATTCATGCCTACAACCTTCAAACAATACTTATAATTGTCCTTCCTTTGCATCTTGGTTCACAGAAAACTCACAATTTGCTGCACCTGGGTCGCTGCCCCTTGCATCTGGGCGTAATCTTTCATGTAGTTCCATACGTGTTTAGGATATGAAGTATGAACAATCAAAGAACAATTGTGGATGTGAATCTCTTTGGGTTTTACAAAAAGCACATGTTACATAATGATCACATGTCTTCAATTTGTTTTCTGTCCTCAGCTTTTCCCCGATTACCAACCATGAAGGAAAGTATGTTGTGGTATGCAATGACATGGCCTGGTTTCTAATATAATACCCCAAAATGAGAGTCAGTTATATTGAAAAGAAGCTTTACCTTTGAAAGATAATAGCATTTTCTGTCCTCACAAAACTGGGATGGATTTCTCCTTGCCACTGCCATTTTTGCTGTAACAAAAAAGTTTGAGCCCATCCTCTGCTCTACTCTATTATTATGTACTCTGAAATACAGATTCATAGTTTCCGTCAGTTATATGCGGTACTATTGTATGCACATATTATGTTAGATTTTTAATTCAACCCCTAGATGGTATATTAAGAATTCAGATATCAACGAGTTTCACATTACTTCTTTTTATAAAATAATTCGACTTACATAGATGTGTCTGATATTCATTCAAAATGATAAATAATGATACTCTTTTAGGTTTTACGTGTCTTGAAAACAAGGCAAGTGACATATTCGGTGCTCAATCATCTAATTGAATATGTTCAAGATCTTGAAAAGTCTGGATTATTAGAGGAAAAGGAATTGGTCCATCTTCATGATGCTGTTCAGGTATTCCTTCACAAGTATATCTGTCATTTAGTATTTAGGTGTTTAAGCTTCCACATAAAGTATTTATTTTTTGATTACAATGCAGACCGACTTAAAGAAACTTCTACGAAATCCTCCTTTAGTTAAGATTCCAAAACCACATGATCTTATTAGTGCCAATCCTTTGTTGGGAGCCCTTCCATCAGCAGTACGTGAGCAGATAGTGGGGTCCACTAAAGAGACAATGAAACAGCGTGGCGTGGCCCTTTATAGTGAGGGATCCAAACCAAACGGCATTTGGTTGATTTCTAATGGTGTGGTGAAGGTAATAAATTAAATTTGTGAGAAACCGCTTCTTACTTGTTGTTTCATTCATATATGACGAAGCTCGATTAACAATTTTTATATTTGTACTTTTCTAAAAGTGGGCAAGCAAGAAAATAAGAAACAAGCACTCCTTGCATCCAACATTTGCGCACGGAAGTACTTTGGGCCTATATGAGGTGCTGCTTGGAAAGCCGTACATATGTGACATTGTTACTGATTCTGTGGTACTTGGTTTCTTTATTGAAGCTGAAAGGATATTGTCAGTGCTTGGAACAGATCATGCAGTTGAAGATTTTCTGTGGCAGGTAAGGTGAAAGGAAAGTTAGATGGAATTCTTCTTCAGATCATTTGATCATATAGTGATCAAATTATCAATTTGATACTAGCTACATCAGCTACAATGAAGCTAATTATCAAAGGGTTTACCTAATTGCACCTTCTTTAAACCTGGAGTCTTAAACCCTTAGTTCAACCTACTTTTAACCCCATGTCATAACAGGTATAATATCGGAATTTTCCAAACACCCAAACAGCTGTCAATTTAAAATGACATAATCACTTTTAAAACACGTCAACTTTGTATTATCATGTGTCTTCACCCCTACCCTCTACGAATATGTCGGATTTTTTTTTTTGGTGCAAAAGGTGAACATATATTATTACTCTCAACAAATAATACAATCGAATTATAGAGTATAGACATGCCTATACATCTATAGAAGAGATACATTCAGAGACAAAGTCTCACAACAATACATCACCAAGGTACAAAGAAATGAAAACACTATTCCATCATCCATGATCATATCCAGCTGCATACAGGCAAGCTTCCTCCTGCTTGTAACTGCCCTGTAGCTTTATTCACCTTTAAGCACCAAATACCATCCAACTACATTTCCCAATTCCTTCCCACCAAAGCCATTCAACCTGCAACCACAATAGCTAAAGTAGGACAGGAATCAGGCATCATTGGGTACCCATATCCCCTCCAAGTCAAGAGCTATACCAACTATGCTACATTTCCATCTCAAGAATGGCTTCACTTAGTTGGGAACACATACCTTGAATGAGGACCAGCCTTACCTCCTTAGCAATGTATAACTAGGACCATGTAGGTTCATCTTTCACTCCTCACAATTCCAAGTTTCATACATTGCCACACCAATTCACTTACCCTTCTCAAAAGGAAACTCACTTTATGATGCACAAAAATCCATAAACTATACTGTACTAAACACCCTTTAGTTACCTAACAAAGGCCTACTAGAAAGAAATTTAGAAACAGAACATATAGCTATCTTTCCCCCGAACAGTTATAGACTTTTAATACACCAAGATACAGAGCCATCTCTTGAAGTGAATCTAAAAAATCATTCAAAGTTCCAAAGTAGAACTTGAATGATAGGTATAAAGAACCTTTCAGAAATGCCACAGCAGATAATCAAAATCATCTCTGCAATACCAATCAAACCAATTTAACAGTTTGCAAAATCAACCAGAACCTGTATACTTACTGTTACATCCAAATCCAAACACCCCTTCTAGTTACTGAACACTGTTCCATTGCTTTTTATTTGCAGTTTCACATCCCACACTTTTTGTGCATTTAAAACTGCTACAGAATTTTTAAACTTCAAGCTTAACAGTCTCATTCTCACAACATCATAGAACACATTGTACAAGTTCTCCCAACTTCTTTTCTCATCAGTGAACAATCTATTATTTCTTTCTTGCCAAATTAAGTAGACACTAGCAGCCACACTTAATCTTCTAATAATACTACCAATAGAATCACCATTAGGTTTATCAGATAACTCATTCACAATCTCATTCCACCCCATATCAGAACCATAAAATCCCATAACCATATTGACTTTATACCAGAACTGTTTAGAATAGTTGCACTTAAAAAATAAATGATCATGAGAATCCATATCTTCCATACAGAGAGCACATACCATCATATCATAGGATCCCCAATTTCTGATCTTATCCTGAGTTGTAAGCTTGTTTTGAACTGCCAACCAAAGAATAAATGCATGCTTGGGAATGTTTTGAGAGAACCACACAAGTTTCCACCAATTCACATCAAGTCTATCCTCAGCAATATCACAATAAGCTTGTTTGACAGAAAACTTATCTTCCTTACCACTTCTACTTCTCCAAACCAAACAGTCCTCACTATCACTATCAAGATTCACATTCTGTATCATATTAAGCAAATGTATCTTATCTTCCCATTCAATAGGCCAATTCCATTCTCCATTGATCAAGCAATCATACACACACATATTAACTTGTAACCTTGCATTGTACAGATCTCTATAAGTACTAATAAATTTGTGCAGACCACCCAAATGACACCAATTATCAAACCACATAGAAGCTTTCTTACCATTTCCCAACTTCATGATCATATAGTCTCTTGCTTCCTGCCTCATTTTAAGAATATTTTTCCAACCCCAACTATCATTGATATCCTCATTCACAGCCCATATACTTTTACCCTTTAATTTGACTGTATTGACCCATTTCACCCACAATGTATTCTTATCCACCGCAATTTGCCAGAGATGTTTAATAATCATGGCCTTATTCCAAGTACCCAAATCTTTGAGCCCCCAACCTCCTTTACTTTTAGGTTTACAAACTTTCTTCCAAGCCACTTTAGCCTTGCCATTAGCCATCTCACTTTGATTCCACAAGAAGCCTTTTAAAAGCTTGTTAATATCCTGAATTGTTGTTTGGGGCAACAAGAAAACTGAAGCCCAATAAACATGAATGGATTCAAGTACAGCAGCTACAAGTTGTAATCTACCAGCATAGGACAGGCACTTATTCTTCCAATTAAGAATTCTGTTTTTAACTTTATCCAATAAGCTTTTGCACTCCTTCACACTAATTCTCTTGGAAGTTAATGGCACACCAAGATACCTTACTGGTAGCTTTTCAACTTTGAATGGAACTATTTCTAAAATATCATTTCTATCTTCCTCATCAACACTCCCAAAAATTATGGTACTTTTACTATAATTTGGAAGTAACCCAGATACTGACCCAAATTCCTCAATAGCCTCTTTCATGATCTTAACAGACTTTTTGTCACCATGACAGAAAAGCAACAGATCATCAGCAAAGCAAATATGGGTCAATTTCACTTTTTTACACCCAAAATGAAACTGGAAGTCTTTCTCTTTAGCAACTTTATCTTCCATAATCAATGATAAAATTTCCATAACAATGGTAAATAGATAAGGTGACATAGGGTCACCTTGTCTTAAACCCCTTCCCCCTTTGAAATAACCATGACTTTCACCATTTAAGTTGACTGAGAATGTAGCAGTTGAAACACATTTCATTATCCATTTAACCATGGTGCTATGAAATCCAAAGCCCTTCAGAATATTCTCAAGAAATTGCCAATTAACTGTATCATAAGCTTTCTGAATATCTATTTTAAGTGCAACTCTCTTTGGTCCTCCTTTCCTATCATACCCTTTGAGAAGTTCTTGAGCCAGCAGGATATTGTCTTGAATGTGTCTGTGTGGAATAAAAGCGCTTTGATTCTGACTTATGATTTTGCACAAAGAACTTTTAATCCTCTCAGTGATTATTTTACTAATACACTTGTATAGGACATTGCAACAAGCAATGGGCCTAAACTCAGTGACTTTCATAGGATTTTTGTTTTTTGGCACAAGAGTAATAATGGTAGAATTAATCTCCTTTAAAAGCTTCCCACTACTAAAGAATTCTCTAATAGCCTGACAAACATCTTTGCCCACAACACTCCAAGCTTTTTTGAAAAAATGACTAGAAAAACCATCTGGTCCAGGAGCTTTATTGTCATCAATTTGGAACATTGCAGTCTTGATCTCTTCATCACTAACTTCTTTCACCATTCTATTAGCATCTTCTTCAGAAACCTTTTTAGTAATAAGCTCATAAAGATACTCCCCATTCTTCACTGGCACACTTTCTCCCAAAAACTTTTGAAAATGTTGCACAAATTGATCAGTCACATCTTTTTCTTTCTCTTTAGCATCTTTTTGAATATGTCGGATTACAGATGTAGGATAAACGAGTTTCACTATGCTTTCCCTATTGACCTCTTTTATCATTGCCAACATTTGTTTTATTACATATTAAAAGCAAATAGTGAAGTGCCTGGCATCTTTTAGATATAATGTACTTGATTTTCACTATTTTTTCCTATTGACATGTTTGTCATGATTATCCTTTATTTTATTTTGTTTTAAAGGAAGATGTTAACATTTAAATATGATCATCTCAGGAAAGCTCAATTATACTTTCAAAACTTTTGCTTCCTCAAATGTTTGAGAAAATGGCAATGCATGACTTAAGGACTCTTGTAGCAGAAAGATCCACTATGAGCACGTACATAACTGGAGAATGCTTTGAAATACCTCAACATATGATTGGTCTATTATTAGAAGGATTCATCAAAACCCAGGGTACTTTAGAACTTATTACTGCACCAGCTGCACTATTCCCTTCATATGGTGACCGAAGTTTCCGAGTGTCAGAAATAGCAGGTAGTTCAAAATCCATTTGCATCTTGAACATTTACTTTTGGGATACTAGTTTACTATGTTCTGTTTACCTTACTTCCGTAGGTTATGATGCATCCTGCTTTGATATAGTTTCTCTTAAAAGTTAGGTTTGAAATTGCCATATTCATAATCATTGCAGTGTGACAAATGTTGGTATTTTAGTGTAAAATAGATTGAGTTTAATATACATATAAGGGTCGACACTTATATGAATATTAACCGGACTAACGGGGGTTCCAAGGGGGCGGTAGCCCCCTTGGTGGGGGTTCGGGGGCAACGCCCCTGAGAGAAGCAGGGTCCAAGGGGCGGCAGCCCCTGGCAGGGTCCAAGGGGCAGCGCCCCTGGCTGGGGTCGAGCTGCCAGGTCAGCTGGAAAATTTTTTATTTCCACTAAGTTGCTATGTCAAAAATTNTGGCAGGGTCCAAGGGGCAGCGCCCCTGGCTGGTGGAAAATTTTTTATTTCCACTAAGTTGCTATGTCAAAAATTCCTCAGAAAATTAAATTTTCGGAAATTGAGGGACTAAATTTGACAACTTGAAACCTTGAAACTGCCTAAAGGCAGTTAACCCTAAATTATGTTTCTAGTGTATCAGATTGAAACATACAGAAGGATACAGAAACAAGTAATCTCTCTGCAAACATAATACAATACACAAACTTGAATCAATTAGATTTTATCCGGTCGTTAATTGGTATCCACTCCAATTTAATCGATCTGAAAGCGTTCATACTCGTGACTTCTAATTGCTATCAGGATAACCATCCCATATTACCCCACATATAAACAACAACAAATTTGAACACCCCAAATGTTACTGGGAAAATCCTAGTTGGTTTCTTGTTCGGAACCACATTTGGGGTCAATTGCCGTATTTTAGTAGTCTTGTGAAAGACGAAGCAACGCTTCATTTCACTCGATTTTCTGTACCTACAAGCTTATATTGAAGTGTACAGTTAAAAAAAATTATATCTAGCATACTCATGACCTGTAGTAGTGTTGTCAAAGACGAAGTAACTTCTCTTTTGACTCAATTTTGTGTGCTCACAAGCTTAAATTAAAGAATAAATATTCATGACCTTAAAGTTATAAAAAGAATAAATATCTAAGCATATTCATGACCTTAAAGTGTAAATCATGCTGTTTTAAGTACATCGGGGTTGCTACTTGCAGTATTTTCACTCTTAACAATATAAATCCTATATTGCCATGTGATTATTTCCACATTTTAGTATACATTTGACCGTTAAATTGGCTGCATAGTAGAATATTGGACATATTAGATAATTATTTTTTTCACATTGAATGGTTATAGATTTGTATTCTATCTCATCTCTGTAAGAAAATTTATCAGTTTCTTATAATGAACACATATGTATAGGGATGTATGCCTGAATCGAGTAACCAGATTGAATGGGCAAATTTGGTTGGTTTTTGTTTTCTCGACACTCTACTTCTATTAATTTTCCATTTTTTTTCTTAGATACATTGAGACAACCTTGAGACTAATATATATTTTTTTGTTTGCTGTCGGTGACAAGTTGCAAGCTTCTCTCATCATGCATCGTCCTACATAGTTGAGACAAGAGCAAGGGTGATCATGTTTGACATTGCGGGATTTGAGACCAGTAGAACCCTTCAAAGAAGAACATCTTCATTAATATCAAATGGTGGCGATAACCCTCCAAGATCCCCAACAAGAGAGCATAGTGGCTTAATGAGTTGGCCACAACGCCATACCAAGTCTAGGCAACATCTTGAACATCCTAGTGAGATTGATCAGCACGGAAACAACTTCTCTGCTCGAGCAATGCAACTAAGCATGTATGGAAGCATGGTATGTTCATTATTTCCTTTATACATCTTAAAATGTCTTAAATATAGCCAACAAGTTTCCCCAATGTTCCAATATAGTCACTAAAAATAGTGTACTCCTTTGATCACTAAATAAATTAGATGACCCCAATACCTTTATGGAGTTCAGGGCTCAGGGGTTATCTGAATGACATAGCCTCTTGTACCTACTGTTACTTGAGAGTATTTCTGGCCACCATTGGCTAACTTAAGTTATTGATTAATCAGATATCTATGGAAGGACACAGTCCTCGTGCTTCTCCAAATGGACAAGGGAAGCCACCAAAGAAGCCATCTCACAGCAGGTCTTACTCAAGGGTCCCACCAGCAACAGAGAGCCGGTCCCTCATTTCAGTGAAATCAGAAGGTTCTACGACAGTGATAAAGAACGTGAATGTGAGAGAAATAGCAAGTGAAAGTCTAATAGCTCCGCGTGGTAACCCAGACCCAAATGATACTCGTGAAATGGATTACTCGAGTGATGAGTCTGGTGCTGAGGATGAACATATTGTTAGAATCGACTCGCCAAGTACACTATCTTTCCCCCGAGCTCCCTAAGCTCTCCATCTATATACTTCACACACTTAGCTCATATAGCTATATATCTTCTTGTTTCTCATTATTGGTGTTCATAGAAAGTACGGTCGCTCATGGCATGTATACCTATCTATAGTGTTGTATAATAAAATTTGTGGTACGGTTAAAACTGAAGCATGATAATATATTTGGCATGGTATTGCACATCGTGGTATTTCACATTGGGCTTAAAGCAACGTTGACTTCTAAAATAAGTATATTGGTATTTCACATTGGGCTTAAAGCAACGCTGACTTCTAAAATAAGTATATTGAAAGTTTAAAGAGAAAAGTCCAAAATACATCCCTGTGGTTTGCCTTAATCTCGCTTTACATCCTCGTGCTTTTTTTGGAACAAAACCATCCACTGTTAGTAAAGTTGGCACAAAAATATCCCTCCGCTAGTAATATCAGTTAATGAGGACTAACGATGCAAATGATTTTCCGTTATCTCCTAACAAGAGTTAAAATATTTGCATCGTTAGTCCTCATTGACTATTGAGTTAAATTATTTGCATCGTTAGTCCTCATTTACTGTTCTTACGTTTTATCCTTTTACGTCCGTTTTCTTACTTTTTCGTCCGTTTTTCTCATGTTTTCATAGGTTTTTATTAGTTTTCGTCCGTTTTTATACGTTTTCATCTATTTTTCTCATGTTTTTATCCGTTTCTTCTGTTTTTCTCACGTTTTCATACGTTTTTATCCGTGTTCATACACTTTTATTCGTTTTCGTCTATTATTCTACGTTTTCGTCTGTTTTTCTTATGTTTATCCATTTTTATACATATATTATGTATGAAAACGGATAAAATATATGAAAAAAGATAAAAACGTATGAAACTTGACATTTGATCAAATGTTTCTGTATCGATTTTAAATCACGATTTTGACCCCTTTCTGATCCGAATCATCAAAAGTGTAAAACATGAAAGTTGTCCAGAATGATGTTTTACATCAAAACTCGCAAGATTTAAAATCTAAAATTGCAAAACAATGACTGTTTACTACCAAAGCTTAAGCGGTTTTCGACCAAATTCATAACTTATAAACTCTTGTAAATCTTATAAGTTATAACTTGTGTAAATCATCAAACTTATAAGCTTTGGTAGTAAATAGCCATTGTTTTGCAATTTCATGTTAAAATCTCACATATTCCGGACAACTTTCGTGTTTTACACTTTTGATGATTCGGACAAGAAAAAGGTCAAAATCGTGATTTAAAATCGATACAGAAACATATCAAATGTCAAGTTTTCATACGTTTTTATCTATTTTCATATATTTTTATCCATTTTCATACATAATATATGTATAAAAATGGATAAAAACATAAGAAAAATGGACGAAAACGTAGAATAATAGACGAAAATGAATAAAAGTGTATGAACACGGATAAAAGTGCATGAAAACATGAGAAAGGAAGAAACGGATAAAAACATGATAAAAATGGATGAAAACGTATAAAAACGGACGAAAACTGATAAAAACCTATGAAAACATGAGAAAAACGGACAAAAACGGATAAAAATGAACGAAAACGTAAGAAAAATGGACGAAAAAGAATAAAAACGTAAGAACAGTCATGAGGACTAACGATGCAAATATTTTAACTCAATAAGGACTAACGATGCAAATATTTAACTCTATAGTTAATGAGGACTAACGATGCAAATATTTTAACTATTATTAGTAGATAACAGAAAATTATTTGCATCGTTAGTCCTCATTAACTAATATTACTAACGGAGGGATGTTTTTGTGCCAACTTTACTAACGGTGGATGGTTTTGTTCCAAAAAAAAAGCACAAGAATTTAAAGCGGAATTAAGGCAAATCACAGGGATGTATTATGAACTTTTCTCAAGTTTAAATAATCAATCTTCTATATAACAAAGGGAAATCTTGGATTTTGACATAAGAGATTTTCTAAACTTTTCTTATTACTCCATCCGTTTTAAAATTATATTCCTTTATTTTCATTTTGTGATATTTTAAAATAATAGTCTTCTTGTGTCAACTAATCAAAATAAAGTTTAATAGATGGGGATGATATTTGATTAGTTGAAAAGTACAGTTGTTCCAACAACATCATCATCATCATCATCATCATCATCATCATCATCATCATCATTATTATTATTATTATTATTATTATTATTATTATTATTATTATTATCAGTGTTGCAAAAATCGGCCAAATCGGCCGATTAATCGGTAATCGGCCCAGGACCTTGGAGAGAATTCCACGGAAATCGGCTGATTAATCGGCCGAGTTAAGAAAATCGGCCGATTAATCGGTAAAAAATCGCTAATCGGCCCCGGACCGCCTCAGTACCGATTCACGATTTTTGCAACATTGATTNCCAATTAAACGACAAAGAAACTAGATTATCAAAAATTAACGCCTTGTTGGGAATCTTGTTGTCAAACAGGAGTTTATTTCGGAAATTCCAAATAGACCACCATAAGCCATAGAAGACTCCTTCCATAATATTTTTCAGCTTATTGTGGAGCCGAATAGATACCAGCCACTCGCGCCATTCCTCATAAGAACTTATGTCCGCATAATCAACGTTCCATCAAGAAGAGACTTTTCGCATAATTTGTTTAGACATAACGCATTGAAAGAACAAATGACTCGTAGAATCCACACCACCTTTGCATACTGGACACATAAGAGAATCAATGTCCATTCCGCGTCGCGAAAGATTAAATCTCGTAGGCAAAGCAGTAGTTTTGATTTTCCAAGCGTGATGTTCACCTTGCTTGGAACGGACTTAACCCATCTGTTATACATACCTACCTCCTGGAAGCGCTTCTCGTCAATCAACTTACGAATGAAGTTCACTAAGTAATCCCCTTGACTCTCAAGCGTCCAAAAATACCTGTCTTCACAAAGAACCAAAGTAATAACCTGCACAATCTCCAACAAAGAATTGAGATTCTTCTGTTCCGCTTCTCACTCTTCTTCTGAAAGAGTCATCTAAACTTGGCGCCATCAGTTTCATTCGAACAGTAGCATGTTTGTGCAGCTCAAGAGCATATAAACAAGGAAATAAATCTTTAACTTGCAAGTTAAATACCTCAATTATATTAGTAAAATTCTGTATTTATATTTCAGTACTTCATTTTTTTATTCTCATTTTATTTCGTCTTCAAAATGATACTAGATTAATGAGCCTCACTCTATAAAATTCAATGCTCTTGTTTATATTTTTTTCAAATTGATCATTTTAACTATATTAAATTAGTACATCATGATATGTAACACTATATGTACAGTTTCTATATGAATAAGAAATACCTTTTGGTACATATATAAAGTTATGAGTCAATTAGTTACAAACATATAAAAGGTTTTACTCATACATTGATACAGATCTTACAAAATAATAAAAGAACTATTTAATTCCTTTAAGCAAAGAAAAAAGTTGTTCATAACACTCAAATCAAACCTATGGGCTGAAGAATTAGTACTCAGGGCCCGTTGGGTTAGGGGTATTAGGGGTATGGATTGAAAGAATGATCAAATTAACTGTTTGGTTCATGTTTGATTCTCTTGACACACTTTTTTCAATAATAGATCCATTCTTGCTCCAACTTGTGACTTTTGGTGAAACCCACCAATCAAATTTTATCTTGTAATTTAAAAAATAAAATAAAAAAATAAAAAAATAAAAAAAATCAACTACATATCTGTTTATGAACTAATTTATAATAGTTTTATTTATATATAAACAAATAAATACTTAAATAATTACTAATTTTCTCTCTCCTTATTTTCTTTCAAACCTTTCCCAAATCCAAATTCAATTCCAATCCCACTTACAAACCAAACGCACCTTGAAACTTCAAACTATAGTCTATACTCATCAATTTTATTCTACAACAAAGTCCCCATAACATTAAAGGGAGTGGTTATAAGGACCCCCAAAATATAAAATAGTAAACACCTCCCAACCACCCCCCCGCTCTATCTCTTTTCTCTCTCTCCTCCTCTCTCTATCTCTCTCCCTCTCTCTCTCTTCTCTTCCTCTTCTCTCTTCTTTTTCTTTTTTTTTCTTTTTTTTTAATGTTATAAAACTATAAACCTTGAAAGTATGAAATAAAAAAATATAAAGTTTAACCAGTCAAAAATATTAAACTGACAAAAAATAAAATTAAAAGAAGAAAAAAACTGTGTTGGCACTTTAAACGGATAAAATGAATCTTTATTACTTTTACCCCATTTTCAGGTGGGGCGAGTGGTACGTTATAACCATAACCCAACACTGTAACACCCCCAACTCAAATATGGGCAAGCTATCGTGCTGGGGGTTATTACGAAAATAGAAACCAGGCACAATTTATAGTAAACGACACAACTCGGGGACGTTTAGAAATGTGACAAAACATATCATTCGATTTATCAAACCGTTTGAGAGTACAATGTACTCTATTAGTCAAAGTTGGCAGCGGAAAAGTAAATAGAGTGCAGCGGAAAAAATAATCAAAGTTTAGCAGCGGAAAAGTATAAGACCAAAAGGTTTTACGAATGACATGCAAAGATAGGGTAGTAAAGGTAGTAAGCTTGCCGTGACACGAAAACGCCCTCCAGCCTTTAGCCCACTCCTCCACGCCCCAAATTATCATCATTGCCAAGCTAAAACCATCATTACCTGAAAAATACAGCTTAAAAAAGTCAAACGAGGTTGAGTGTAATCCATAAGTTTAAAATATAAAGTTGAGCACAAGGTTTAATCATAAGATTAATGGCAAGATTATGCTGAATATCGGGTAATCAGAGTAACAATCCAGACTAGTGATTGACTAAATCGAGAATGAGGAGCATCACCTAGTTGTGCATCACTTTATATCTATACAGTGTTGATTGAATCCGCATGCTAAGCTCAATGATAAATCTTCGACACTTAGGACAGCTTGCAGAAAACGTTCTATGACCAGCGATCCTATCTAATATATTTCACTATAATTGAGAGCGCTGTAATTATTCATAGAATCTATATAATTGTTTAACCATAACACTAATGTGTCACCATGGCTAACATGCGTCAAGGTCTGTGTCTTCGAGCATATAAGACCAGGATAACTCGACCGAAATAGTTGCAGCATATATATATTTTCCTTTTAGTTAACCCTTTACAATTTTGGTCCCCATCACTAGACAAAAGAGGCGCGAGGAGTGGTGAAGTGTGTCGACATATCTCTTATTAGATATACAAGCGGCGATACACTAATCCTCCACCTATAAATTCACAATGCGTTTCACTCGCGTACAAGTGAGATTAATATGGTTCAATTTGTATTCTCGTTCGGTTAAAAAGGGTTGCTTGCATTAATAGCAAATATAATCTTTATATCTAAGGCTAGATACTATGTTCATCAAAATGCTTTAGCAACTAATTGTCAGGTAATTGTAATAATGTCGAGGAATACCAAAGGATTCAATACGAAACTAGTCATTCGTGTCTCAATCGATAAAAACATTTAAAGACATGTATCTGAACACCCACAATGAACAAGATCTTTCTAATACTAATACCACTACTTTACATTATATGATATCTCAAAAAGTGTGGTTGGTAGATGCTACATAAATGAACACAAATATTAACTTCGAACAGGGCCTCTTGTTATATCGTCATTCTCTTCT
>LBNU01001486.1:0-15969 GCA_014162995.1 Artemisia annua
GCGGACCGGCGGAACCTTCACAAGGGTTCCTTTTGCCCGTTGATACCTCGAGGGTTCCGCCAGGTCTGATGAACTCCAACCTTGCACACAAAGTAAAACCCTACAAAAACAATGTCAAGTCACATCACATAGGTATGCCATTGACTCCATGAAGAGTTCTTCCATGCAATCATCAATGCCAAAGAGAGTCAAACACCAATTGCACTTAAATCATGTATTGATGAGATGTGACATAAAATTGATGACAACAAATATCGATGGCAGACTTCATTACACACAATGTAAACTAATGAAGATGCATGAACTAGCTTAAACATGATGTGACAACAAAACATTCAAATCATGCAAGCGACTCTATACACACAATGTCATTGCTAGCCTTAATCATAACTGAAGTATGAGATAAGTCAACACAACAATTCTTTCATTTAATTTGCATATGACAAAGAACTAGTATAATAGAGCATGATGTGATAGGACAACCTAGATATATGTTAGGATGAATTTAGGAGTTCAAGCTATGCAATTGTCATATGTTAAGTACATGCGTAACATGAATGCTTTCCGTAAGTGTGCAAGCAAGATGACATTTATGTGCAACTCTTATAAAGAAGCATAAGCAAGACATACATAAGCACATGCAATACTTGAATGCTTGATGTGACAACTCTTAATCAAGTCAATTCATATTCAACTTAAAGGCTAGACTTTCATCCTAAACACATAGCACATGCAAGGCTTCAATACTTGATGTGACAACACTTATTAAAAGACCTAGCATCACATCATTATAGCTATGCATTGATTCATGTCAAGTTAAACATAAAATATATTCATGAATGAATATTTCTAAAGCTTTCATTTCAAACAATATAAAACGGAAGTTCATGTTTAAATAGAAATGCAAAGACTTAGTTATATAAGACTTAGAAACTAAGTTGATGTTTTATTACAATTGCTAAAGTTTGTATCTTGTTCATTAAACAAAACTTAGCAAAGATCGTTAAAATAAAATAACGTTTTTAGGCGATATTTGTATTAACAAACCTTCTTTGCTCGTTAACTCCAATAACCACCCACAAACATTCTATGCAGCCCCCTAGCTAGTATTAGGCTCCTTGTCACCCCTTTAAGTTTTATTAGTCAGCTAAGTACATTGCCTAATCATCTCCCCCCCCCCAGACACCCTCTTGCCTTCCTTTCGCTTGCTCGGCAATCCAAACGTACTCCTATACCCTATAAATAGTGCACAAACCACACCACTTCACTTCACACCTCCCCTCTCTTCTTTACCTCACCTATTATGTAGTACTAAGTCCCTAAGACCCTTAGAAGTCGAGTAGCAAAGCCCTAGTACTAGTCGAGTTCATTTCTAAGTCAAAAACCCTAGTTTTCCACGTTAGGCCTCATACGACCTAGGTAAGCCTCAACTTTGATTCTAATAGCCTTAGTACTGATCTAGAACACCTAGGATATACCTTAGAACCCTTAGATAAGCCTTGATCATTTTCATTTAGAACTTGTCATTTTAAAACTCTAATTTTGGAAAACTATGTGTTTATATGCTAAATTGCCTTATCATGTGCTATAATCTGATTTAGGAGACTTAGTTAAGTATATATTAGCTAAACATAAGCTAGGAAACTCTTTTGTTTCATAAAAATATAATTTACTTGTTAAAAGGACTAGTTTTGCAAATGTTTTCATGCATAAGGGTATATGATTCGTGCAGAATGCGCGTATCAAAAATATACAAAGTAGACGTGAGGAAAAATTGACTAGTCAACCCTTGTGAAAGGGTTAACTTGCAAAATCCGTGAATACAATATATATATGTGATACCGGGCAAGTGATCACCCGGGTCGTGTCCCAACGAGGTGTGAATGGGCGATATCGTGTGAGATTCGAGATTAAAATGCTTGTAAGGATGATTGAGAGGTTATTTGGTGTTGTGGAACAATTACGTAATGTAAATAAACTAACAACGCGCGTTTTAATTGAAAATAACGTCAATGCGCAAAATAAAAAGTGAAATCTAAGCGAGACTAGTCCTACGGGCATGCAAGTAATTATCCTACGTACTAGATGACAAAAGAAAATTTTAGAAAAAACAAAATTAAAAATTAAATTAAAATTCTAATTAATATGAATTAAATACTAATTATCACTAATTAATTACTAATAAATACTAAAACTATCCTAATAATTCTGAGTTATTTTTAACAAATATTAAAAGTTAAAACTAATCTATGAAAAATATAAAAAAAGGTGGACACAGTTTAAAAACAAGCAGAAATATAAGCAATAAAAACTGATAAGTAAATAAGCAAACAGAAAAGAACTATGTTAAATAATAAACTAGACATAAAGTAACAAGAAACATGTATTAGAGCAGATGGTGGGGATTGTTGCTTGGGTCTGTTATGTGAAGCAAGAGGTCTCGGGTTCGACCCTTGTCTTTTTTCAAAAACTTTTTTTTTTAATTTTTCTTTAACACATTTATAAAACACATGAAAACAAGCATTTTTTATAACTACAACTGTTCGAGAAAAAGAAAAAACAAGCAGAATTGAATGGGAAGTAATAGACAGAAGCTAAAACTAATAGGATTTGAAATGAAAAGCTATTATAAGGGATCTAATAAGCTACACTAAGGAGAGCTTAAGCTAAGTTATTGATGAGACGAAAAGTGTACCCGTTTTAAGGGGTCATTTAAGCCCTAATTCGAGTAAATGTGATCAAATATTGCCCTAAATCGTTCCTTTTGTCATTTTAGGTACTTTTGAGAAGAAATCTGGAAAACATGCATATTTGAACGTTTTTGGAGCATAAAAGTGAAGAAAACGACAAAGTCTCAAAAGAAGCTGGAAATCCTACCTGACGGCGTCAGAGTCACAAGGTGACGCCGTCAGCCAACGTTGACAAAGGAGTGAAATCAGATTACACTAGACGCCCTATGAAGAAAATAAGATGTTTACACCTGACGGCGTCAGGTGTTAGAGAAAGTAGGCCGTCAGGTGTTAACTTAAAGAGTGACGGCCCAGAGCAAAATAAAGAGTGACGGCGTCAGAAGTAAATCTAGGCCATCCGAGAACCCTAATGACGGCAAGCTGACGGCGTCAGAACCCATAACCCGACGCCGTCAGAATGTAAAATATATATATACTTTTCTATTTTTCATTCATTAGTGTGGAACTTTTGGTACAAGTTTGGGAAAACCCTAAAGACGAATTTGGCTGTATTTTCAAGGGTTTTTCACCCTTGAAACCTTCATGTTCAATTAAAGATAAGTCCTCACTTAAATTAATCAATATGTCTATGTGTTGGTTAATTATATCTTATGCTTGTCTTTCAATTAACATGCTAGGCTAGATTTTTCTTGTGTTTGCTTAGATCTAATGAAACCTAACTATTAATTATTGGTTGATTGGTGTATTATTACTTTTTTGGGATGAATGTTTCATCAATGTTAGGCTTAAGAAAACTGGCAATACTCCTATATGGTAACATGCTTGAACATCTTAAGAAACATGTAACTAAGGCATACTAGGTTATTAAGGTAGTATTTAACGCATGAGCCACTGTTTACAATCCCTATGATTATGTGTACGCATAGTTGTAGGAGGAGATAAGAGCTCATAGAATTGGGGAGATATGTATGCCACCCCATGAATTGTTAAGGAATACACCCGTCATCCACGCAAGTAATACATACACCAATTAACCGGTAAAAGATAGTTAGGGAGTAAGGAAGTCTAAGTAAACACATTTGTCTCCATATAAGTTTTCACAACCACAATAGTTTAGTTATTTTATTTTTATTGCAATTGTAGTTTTTGGGTTAGTTGACTAGCAACTAATTCCGCCCACTCCTCCAAAACCCGAGATTTTACTTGCTTTCCATAAAATATAAAAATACAAAAATAATCTTCCTTCACCTTTAGACCTTTTAGAGTAGTTTTTCTATCCTAACGAACACTATTCCCTGTGAGAGAACGATCAATCCCCCGTACTTACCACTACACTATACTACACCGACCAGGTACACTGCCTGGTGGGATTGCAAGCTTCTCAAGATCCCTTGAGAGGTAAAACCTGTTGCGTGGTCGCAATCCCACGTCATCAAGTTTTTGGCGCCGCTGCCGGGGAATAGTTATTGTTTAGGTAGAATTTTTTTTTTATTAGGTCTACTCACTAGATTCCTTTCTAGTGAGATTTTTATTTTATTTTTCTAGGATTTCTTTAGTCTATCTTTTTTCTTCGTGTTTTTGTTCGTAACCATTACCATCCGCCATCATGGAAGGTGGTAACATCCTTGATCCCAACAACCCACTTCAACCAAACCACCCACCACAACCAAACCAACCTCCTAGACCCCGTACCTTAGGAGAGTATTCCCGACCTAGCCACCTTGGCTATCGCAACACCATTGAGCTCACTCAAGGAGCCAATGTCACTCCCTTGCGATCCGACACCATCCGGTTGGTGCAAAGCGGATGCGCATTCCATGGACTTCGTTCCGAAGATCCAAATCAACATCTCAAGGATTTCCTCAAAATCGTAGATTCCATAGACCTTGATGTTGCCACTCGAGAGACGACCCGATTGCGTCTCTTCCAATTCTCTCTACGGGACCAAGCTAGTCAATGGCTTGAGCGACTTCCCGCAGGATCCATCACCTCTTGGGACGATCTCACAACTCGTTTCCTTGCTCAATTTTTCCCACCGGGGAGAACTACCAAGCTAAGGAATGATATCTTGGCGTTCCAACAACGCCAAGGCGAAACCCTCTACGAGGCATGGACTCGATTCAAGGACTTACTCCAAAAAGTCCCTCATCATGGCATAGACCTTTGGCTCCAAGTCCAAATCTTCTATGACCACATCAATCTCCACACGAGGCAAACCATTGACCAAGCGGCCGGTGGCAAGCTACGTGATCTAAGTGCGGAACAATCATGGGATCTCCTAGAAGATCTTGCTCTATATGACAACGAAAGTTGGAATGATCCCCGTGATTTGAATAAAACGGTCAAGGCAATATCTTTGCCTTCGAATAATTCAAGCACTTCCGACCGTAGGATCATAGAACTTGAAGACCAAGTCAAGTTTCTCATGAAATCCTACGAAGCTCCTAAACCTTCAAGCCAAGTGAACAAAATCACTTCTTCGTGCGAATTATGTAGTGGTCCCCACGACACTCGTGATTGCATGGAACTCCCCGAACAAGCTTTTGCGGACTACGCATCCACGCGTACCGACGGAGCGGGAGATAAGTGGTACACTTTCAAACCCGAGCCAAACCCTTATGGAGATTCATACAACCCCTCATGGAAAAATCACCCCAACCTTAGGTGGAAGTCAAACCAAAACGCACCCCAAAACAATTCTTCCAACCCACCTAACCGGTTTCAACCCAACGGTAATTCCTCAAACCGTACCTTCAACAACAATCCTTCCAACAACTATGGTAGTACCAACAACTTTGAAGGATTGATGTCCAATTTTATGGCATCTCAAGAAGCTCGCATAGCTAAATTCACATCCGAATTCAATCAACAACAAGTAGAGATGACCAATAAAATTGACAACTTGTTGAAAGCCCTCAACAACCAAGTGCTATCACCCCCACAAAAGGACGCTAGAAACACCAATAGCGAACCACAAATCAAGGACCCCTCTTCATCCAAACATGTCCACTTCGTCAACGTTGTGACCATTAGACCAATTGATAGGAGTGAGAATGATAGTGAATCAAAGGATGAGAGTAAGGAATTAGAGGATGATAGGAAGGCTAAGGTTAGCGAAATAGAAGAAGTAGAGGAGGAGGATTACTTCAATAGGTTACCCACTAAGGAAGAGCGAGCATATCATAAGAATCTATTCGATGACTCCGAGACCCCATACATCCTAGGTAACCCAATTTTCAAGGTGGGCGATCCATCTAATCTCAACATACCATGCAACATCGGGCATTTGCATATTTGGAAAGCGTACATTGACCCTAGATCACCCATTAACATCATGACTAGAGCTCAATACAATTTGATAATGAAAAGTCAACTAGGGTATAGAGTGTTTCCCGATAAGGGATGGATTAGTAACTTCACGGGAAGAGTTAAAGGATTACCGGTTTATGTAGGAAACTTTACCTATGTCACCGACTTTGTGATTGTAGAAGATATCCGCCCAATAATCGATGCAAGTGTGACCCAAGTAGTCTTAGGCAAACCATTTATCGAGGTCTCTAGAATGACTCATGAACCTTCCTTAGGGATAGTCACATTTAAGGATGAGACCGATGAGGTGAACTACCAAATGCCGTATAAGATAGAGCAATACCAACACTTGTCAAACGTTGAGAAGGAGCTCAAACAAGCGGTTTACTATAGGAATGATGAGGATAGACGTAGGGGAGTAGACTATGTCATGAAAAGGATTTTCGGTTTCTATAAGGATTGTTTGAACTTAGGGCCCGAATACAAAACCGGAAAAGAGGATGACTTAGGAACCGAGACCAACGACGAAGTCACGTAACGTACGGTGACTTTGAGTCTAGCTACAAGACTCGTAAATAAAGAAAAGCGCTTCTTGGGAGGCAACCCATGTTTTGTTTGTTTTTGTGTGTTTATTTGATTTTATTTGTTTCCGTATGTAAGTTATATTTCTTGTTATTGATTCATGCTTCAAACTAAATTGTGAAAATGCTTTATTTTGTTTTTAACTTCGTCTTAACTACATATAAAGGTATTTTGCAAAAGCTAAGTGTAAGGGAAATCTAAATCGGTTTATAAAGAACGAATGAACATGAATCATAACAATGAAATTAACATACATATTAGTATTTGTTTGAGTCAAATGCTTGTATCGAGTCATAATGAATTTTTGCAGGAATTCCAGGAAGTAAGATCTAGTTTTTCCAGAATTTTTCCCGGAAACTTAACATGAGAATTCTGTCAGAACTTTCTGACGGCGTCAGGGTTAACACCTGACGGCGTCAGGTTATAATTTTCTGCAATTTTTGAAAGTTTTGTATTTTTCCGGAAACCTAAAAAGTTTTGTCAATTCTTTAACTTATAATCTCCAGGAATTCTGCAAAATATTCATTCCACAAGCATTATATCTTATTATGTAGATTTTACCGCCGATTTTACGCGAGGTTGGCCTTTATCTTTTTCAGGTTAACAGGTTATTTTGGACAAGAAGACGTTTATTATTTTGGAAGGGAAGCTTTGAACGTTCGTCTATCTTGGAAGAAGATCTAACCATGTTACATCACTATCCACAACAAACGATTCAGGGGAGTATTTGATTTCATTCTTTCATCTTATTTACTTTTACGTCTTTTATTTGAACATTGGGGACAATGTTCGGTTTAAGTGTAAGGGGGGTAAATGAAAGCACCGTTGAGAATATACTTACGCTTGATGTTTTGCTTTGTTTGATAGTAAATTTGTAATAAAACCAAGAGAAATGTTTGTTAGGGCAATTTTAGCGCCAATTTAAAATTTTTTACAACATTTAGAAGTGAAACCTTGATCTTAATGAGCGTCTCATGGATAGGAAATTGTATGACTAGCACAAAACCGTACCACTAAAAAATTTTCCACCCCAAATATGTGAGGTTCGCCCCTAGAATTGGTAGGAAAAGCATCCATCTTTGGTGCTATGATGTGAGTACCGGTAGTATTTAGATTCTAGAACTTGCGTTAGGACCATCTCAAATCCACAAGTGAGACTACATTCGTGTAGTTAAGATTTACTACATGATAAGAGGCATTAGGATTAACCCATTGTTTTACACCCGTATATTTGTTATAATTACATTGACTTCATTGGTCAAGTAATTCTCCCACACCCTTTGCGTTGTATCCATTTTTGGTACACGATACCCCTAGTACACCCTTCCGAGCCTATCCTTTCGTTTCGACCTTTGAGCATCTTACTCAAAGTGAGAATTTGTTTACACCCCACTAAATGTACACCCAAATCGCCTTAGCCTACCTTGTATGCACCCACCTTTGGTGCATTATTGTGAAAACATTTGTTAAACCCTTAGTTAATTATCCGGTCAATTACATGGTTGCTAAGTTAAGTCATATCCTTGTACATATTGTTTTGGGACGATTGGGACTCATGGGTAAAGTACTAGTGTAATGAAGTAATGGGGAAGAACAACATTATTACCCCCATACGTGCTAAATATTTAAAAAGTACTCCAAGTTTTTCGATTATCTTAATTCGAGTCATTAGAATAGTGATTGTAAAGTTATGTAAAGATTCAAGTGTAAGGGGAATGCAAATCCCCTATGATGTATTATTTTGGATGGTAGGGCAAGAGTGTATGAAAAAAAAATCGAAAAATCAAGAAAAATACAAAAAAATATGAAAAAGAAAGAAGAAAAACATACGGACTACCATCCCGTTTCCTTTTATGTTCCTTTTTAGTTTTTGTTATTTCATTTTTAGACTAAGATTGAGTCGAGTCTTGACTTAAGCAACGATGTAGAGTGCATGTATTTGATCATGATAATTAACTCGCCACCACTAAAATACCCTTTATTCCAACCAAACCGTGTTATCATATCCCTACACCTTACGTTACAACCCTTTATAAAGCCCTCTTTGATAGTTTATCTTAGGTGCTTACGCCTAGTGGAGGAGTAATTGATCCTTTCCCAAGCCTATGGTAATCTATTTGCTATGACAGGTAGTGAGTGTTATTTTCCGTTTCCATTTATGAGATATAAACTTTATGACATTTGAGAGATGTGAGAATCCAAACACTATTTGTGAGGTGCTAGTGTATGATTTCCGTGCTTGTTATGATTAGGGTCTAATAACTATTTGTTGTAATTACTTTTATATTCGTGTTAAATGACCCCTAACTCATATTTTGATTGGAATAAAAGCTCATTTGCTTGAGGACAAGCAAATCTCAAGTGTAAGGGTATTTGATGAGACGAAAAGTGTTACGCTTTTAGGGGGTCATTTAAGCCCTAATTCGTATAAATGTGATCAAATATTGCCCTAAATCGTTCCTTTTGTCATTTTAGGTACTTTTGAGAGGAATTCTGGAAAACATGCATATTCGGACGTTTTTGGAGCATAAAAGTGAAGAAAACGACAAAGTCTCAAAAGATGAAGATTTACAACCTGACGGCGTCAGAAGTCACAAGGTGACGCCGTCAGAAAGCCTTGACAAAAGAGTGGAATCCAATTTTCAAATGACGGGCCAGAGGAAATTTTGGAATTAACACCTGACGCCGTCAGGTGTTAGGAAAAGTAGGCCGTCAGGAGTAAAGTTAAAGAGTGACGGCCCAGAAGGATTTATAAGGTGACGGCGTCAGAAGTGGATCTAGGCCATCCGAGAAACCTAATGGCGGCGAGCTGACGGCGTCAGCCCTTATAACCTGACGCCGTCAGAGTGTAAAATCTATATATAGTTTTCTAATTTTCATTCATTAGTGTGGAACTTTGTGGAGAACTTTTAGGGCAAACCCTAAAGACGAATTTTCTGTACTTTTTAGGGTTTCCAACCCTTGGAACCCTCATGCTTAATTAAAGATAAGTCTTCACTTTAATTCAATCAATATGTCTATGTGTTGGTTGATTATCTCTTTTGCTTGTCTTTTAATTAACATGTGTAGCTAAATTCTCTAGTGTTTGCTTAGATCTAATGAAACCTAACTATTAATTATTGGTTAATTGGTGTGTGTTGTTGTTTGTTGGGATGATTGTTCCATCAATGTTAGGCTCAAGAAAACTGGCCAACCTCCTTTATGGTAACGTGCTTGAACGTCTTGGGAAACATGTAGCCAAGGCATACTAGGCTATTAAGGTAGTATTTAACGCATGAGCCACTGTTTACAACCCCTATGGTTGTGCCGTGCATGGCATAGGGCGAGATAAGAGCTCATAGAATTGGAGAGATATGTATGCCACTCCATGAGTTATTAGGAATACACCCTTCATCCACACAAGTAACATACATATCAATTAACCGGTAAAAGATAGTTAGGGAGTAATGAAATCTAAGTAAACACAACTTTCTCCATATTGTTTTCACAACCACAATAGTTTAGATATTTATTTTATTTTAATTTGCATAAGTAGTAAACTTGGGTTAGTTGACTAGCAACTAATTCCGCCCTTCTTCCAAAACCGAGATTTTACTTGCTTTCCATAAAACATAAAAATACAAAAAGAATCTTCCTTCCACCCTTAGACCTATTAGAGTAGTTTTTCTATCCTAACGAACACTATTCCCTGTGAGAGAACGATCAATCCCCCGTACTTACCACTATCCTATACTACATCGGTCAGGTACACTGCCTGGTGGGGTTGTAAGCCTCTTGAGATCCCTCGAGAGGTAAAACCTGTTGTAAGGTCACAAAACCACGCATCAAGTTTTTGGCGCCGCTGCCGGGGAATAGTTATTGTTTAGGTAGAATTTTTATTTCTTTAGGTCTACTCACTAGATTCCTTTCTAGTGAGATTTTTATTTTCTTTTTCTAGGATTTCTTTAGTCTATCTTTTTCTTCGTGTTTTTGTTCGTAATCTTTACCATCCGCCATCATGGAAGGTGGTAACATCCTTGATCCCAACAACCTAATTCAACCAAACCACCCACCACAACCAAACCAACCTCCTAGACCCCGCACCTTAGGAGAGTATTCCCGACCTAGCCACCTTGGCTATCGAAACACCATTGAGCTCACTCAAGGAGCCAATGTCACTCCCTTGCGATCCGACACCATCCGGTTGGTGCAAAGCGGATGCGCATTCCATGGACTTCGTTCCGAAGATCCAAACCAACATCTCAAGGATTTCCTCAAAATCGTAGATTCCATAGACCTTGATGTTGCAACTCGAGAGACGACCCGATTGCGTCTCTTCCAATTCTCTCTACGGGACCAAGCTAGTCAATGGCTTGAGCGACTTCCCGCAGGATCCATCACCTCTTGGGACGATCTCACAACTCGTTTCCTTGCTCAATTTTTCCCACCGGGGAGAACTACCAAGCTAAGGAATGATATCTTGGCGTTCCAACAACGCCAAGGCGAAACCCTCTACGAGGCATGGACTCGATTCAAGGACTTACTCCAAAAAGTCCCTCATCATGGCATAGACCTTTGGCTCCAAGTCCAAATCTTCTATGACCACATCAATCTCCACACGAGGCAAACCATTGACCAAGCGGCCGGTGGCAAGCTACGTGATCTAAGTGCGGAACAATCATGGGATCTCCTAGAAGATCTTGCTCTATATGACAACGAAAGTTGGAATGATCCCCGTGATTTGAATAAAACGGTCAAGGCAATATCTTTGCCTTCGAATAATTCAAGCACTTCCGACCGTAGGATCATAGAACTTGAAGACCAAGTCAAGTTTCTCATGAAATCCTACGAAGCTCCTAAACCTTCAAGCCAAGTGAACAAAATCACTTCTTCGTGCGAATTATGTAGTGGTCCCCACGACACTCGTGATTGCATGGAACTCCCCGAACAAGCTTTTGCGGACTACGCATCCTCGCGTACCGACGGAGCGGGAGACAAGTGGTACACTTTCAAACCCGAGCCAAACCCTTACGGTGATTCATACAACCCCTCATGGAGAAATCACCCAAACCTTAGGTGGCAGTCAAACCAAAATGTGCCCCAAAACAATTCTTCCAACCCACCTAATCGTTTTCAACCCAACGATCCTTCCTCGAACCGTACCTTCAACAATAATCCTTCCAACAACTATGGTAGTACCAATAACTTTGAAGGATTGATGTCGAAATTTATGGCATCTCAAGAAGCTCGTATATCCAAGTTTGAATCCAATTCAAACAAAGGCAAAGCGAGATGATCGATAAAATTGATTCCTTGTTGAAGATTTTCAATGACCGAGAGATGGGAGCCCTCCCGAGCGACACGGTCAAGAACCCAAAACTAAACGTTAACTCCATTTCTTCGGTTTTGTCCCCTAGTTCTTGCCCACAATACTATTCGGTCAACACCGTGAGCACGTGTTTCAAACCAAACCCACATCCCTCAAAAAGACCATGAGAATAAGGTATCCGACACCAAATCGGTCAACAACATAGTTGAAACACCTCCCACTCAAGACCTTGACGAAGAATTTAAGGAACTCCACCTTGAACGTCCGGTTATTGATGTGTTAGAACGAGCCCCCTACTATAACGCCCTCCTAGAAAAATATGAGAAGAAGCTCAAATTAGGTGAAAAAGGGACAGCTTTCGTTCGAAACAAACTACCTAAGAAGTTAGAAGATCCGGGCTTATTTGTCCTACCATGCAAGATCGGTAATTCAGAAGCTTATGACACATTAGCCGATCTTAGATCTAGCCTCAACCTACTTCCATTACCTCTCTACACCACCCTCAAACTAGGAAAGCTAGAAGAAACCGAGATAGTAATAGGTTTAGTGGATGGAAGTGTAGCCTACCCGGTAGGAGTAGTAAAGGACGTGGTAGTTCACATAGGGAAGTTAACAATTCTAGCCGATTTCCACGTCCTCGATATGGTAAGCGACCCTACGTGCCCCTTGTTGATAGGAAGAGGATTTTTAGCCACCGCTAGTGCTATGATTGATTGCAAGGGATCCAAGATAGCGGTAGGAGAAGGAGAAACTTGGTCGGTTTATGATGTTAAGAAACATGCCTACGACACCATTGAGGAATCAACCGATAGAAAGACCTCTAGATACGGACCATGGTTAGAAGGATACTTTATAGGACTCCAACGCCCATTCTACCTAGAAGAGGAATTTGTAAACCGAACACAAACGGTAGAACAACTTTTGGCTAGGGACACCGAACTAGATCCCTTTGAAGACCCCCTAGTTATTAGAAAAATGACCGACTTCCTAGGGGTTTTGCCGATCAACCTAGCCATGAATAAATGGAAAAGCGAGGGCGATAAACATAAATGGAATTAGGATAAGCCATCTAAGGAAGGGGATGGATCGTGGCACATAAAGATAACTCTATATGATCCGGATGGAGAGAAGTTTGAGAGGTCATATTTCACCAAACGCACCGATAGGACACTTCCAACCAAAATCAACCCTAAGGATGTCCTCGATGTGGAACTCACCTATGTCAGATAGGGTGACTTTGAGTCTAGCTACAAGACTCGTTAATAAAGAAAAGCGCTTCTTGGGAGGCAACCCAAGCTTTGTGTGTTTTATTTGTTTGTTTATTTGTTTCCGTATGTATGATATTTCTTTTTATTGATTCATGATTCAAACTAACTTGTGAAAATGCTTTATTTTGTTTTTAACTTCGTCTTAACTACATATAAAGGTATTTTGCAAAAGCTAAGTGTAAGGGAAATCTAAATCGGTTTATAAGAACGAATGAACATGAATCATAACACTGTAAATTAACATACATATTAGTATTTGTTTGAGTCAAATGCTTGTATCGAGTCATAATGAATTTTTGCAGGAATTCCAGGAAGTAAGGTATAGTTTTTCCAGAATTTTTCCGGAAACTTAACATGAGACTTCTGTCAGATCATTTCTGACGGCGTCAGGTGTTACAACCTGACGGCGTCAGGAAATAATTTTCTGCAATCTTTGAAAGTTTTGTTTTTCTTCCGGAAATAAAAAGTTTTTGTTAATTCTCTAACTTATAATCTCCAAAAATTCTGCAAAAATATTCATTCCACAAGCATTATATCCTATTATAGATTATACCGCCGATTTTATGCGAGGTTGGCCTTTATTTTTTTTTCAGGTTAACAGGTTATTTTGGACAAGAAGATGATTTATATTTCGGTAGGGAAGCTTTGAGCGTTCATCTTTCTTGGAAGAAGATCTAACCATGTTACCTCACTATCCACATCAAACGAATCAGGGGAGTATTTGATTTCATTCTTTCATTTTATTTACTTTTATATTTCTATTTGAACATTGGGGATAATGTTCGGTTTAAGTGTAAGGGGGGGGGGGGTAAATGAAGGCACCTTAGAGAATACAATTGCGCTTGATTTTTGTTTGTTTGATAGTAAATTTGTAATAAAACCAAGAGAAATATTTGTTAGGGTAATTTTAGTGCCAATTTAAAATTTTTTACAATATTTAGAAGTGAGACTTTGGTCTTAATGAGCGTCTCATGGATAGGAAATTATATGACTAGCACAAAACCGTACCACTAAAAAAATTTTCCACCCCAAATATGTAAGGTTCACCCCTAGAATTGGTAGGAAAAGCATCCATCTTTGATGCTATGATGTGAGACTACATTCGTGTAGTTAGATCTACTACATGATAAGAGGCATTAGGATTAACCCTTTGTTTTTACACCCGTGTTTTTGTTATAATTACTTTGGCTACATTGGTCAAGTAATTCTCCTGCCCCTTTGCGTTGTACCCATTTTTGGTACACGATACCCCTAGTACACCCCTCCGAGCCTATCTTTTCGTTTTGACCTTTGAGCATCTTACTCAAAGTGAGAATTTGTTACACCCCACTTAAATGTACACCCAAATCGCCTTAGCCTACCTTGTATGCACTCACCTTTAGTGCATTATTGTGACAACATTTGTTAAACCCTTTGTTAATTATCTAATCAATTACATGGTTGCTAAGTCGAGTCATATCCTTGTACATATTGTTTTGGGACGATTGGGACTCATGGGTAAAGTACTAGTGTAATGGAGTAATGGGGAAGAACAACATTATTACCCCCATATGTGCTAAATATTTTAAAAGTACTCCAAGTTTTTCAATTATCTTAATTCGAGTCATTAGAATAGTAATTGTAAAGTTATGTAAAAGTTCAAGTGTAAGGGGAGAACCGAGGCCCCTATGATGTATTATTTTGGATGGTAGGGTAAGAATGTATGAAAAAAAAATCAAAAAATCAAGAAAAATACAAAAAAAAAATAGAAAAAGAAAAGTAGAAAAAAACATACGGACTACCATCCCGTTTCTTTTATGTTTCTTTTAAGTTTTTGTTAATTTGTTTTTAGCTTAAGATCGAGTCGAGTCTTGTCTTAGCAACATTGTATAGTGCATGTATTTGATCATGATAGTTAACTCGCCATCATTAAAATACCCTTATTCCAACCAAATCGTGTTTATCATATCCCTACACCTTACATTACAACCCTTTGGAAAGCCCTCTTTGATAGTTTATCTTAGGTGCTTACGCCTAGTGGAAGAGTAATTGATCCTCTCCCAAACCTATGGTAATCTATTCGCTATGACAGGTAGTGAGAGATATTTTCCGTTTTCATTTATGAGATATAATTCTATGACACTTGAGAGATGAGAGTATCCAAACACTATTTGTGAGGTGCTAGTGTATGATTTCAGTGCTTATTATGATTAGGGTCGAATGACTACTTGTTGTAATTACTTTTATATTTGTGTTAAATGATCCCTAACTCATATTTTGATTGGAATAAAAGCTTATTTGCTTGAGGACAAGCAAATCTCAAGTGTAAGGGTATTTGATGAGACGAAAAGTGTACCCGTTTTAAGGGGTCATTTAAGCCTTAATTCAAGTAAATGTGATCAAATATTGCCCTAAATCGTTTCTTTTGTCATTTTAGGTACTTTTGAGAAGAAATCTGGAAAACATACATATTTGGACGTTTTTGAAGCATAAAAGTGAAGAAAACGACAAAGCCTCAAAAGAAGCTGGAAATCCTACCTGACGGCGTCAAAGTCACAAGGTGACGCCGTCAGCCAACGTTGACAAAGGAGTGAAATCAGATTACACTAGACGCCCTATGAAGAAAACAAGATGTTTACACCTGACGGCTTCAGGTGTTAGAGAAAGTAGGCCGTCAGGTGCTAACTTAAAGAGTGACGGCCCAGAGCAAAATAAAGAGTGACGGCGTCAGAAGTAAATCTAGGCCATCCGAGAACCATAATGACGGCGAGCTGACGGCGTCAGAACCCATAACCTGACGCCGTCAGAATGTAAAATCTATATATACTTTTAT
>LBNU01001486.1:16640-27500 GCA_014162995.1 Artemisia annua
TATTGGATAGTTTCGTTATTGTATAATCTCGAAACTTTGGATACTTGTTATCGAGAAAACTGAGGTTATCGAGAACTTCACCATTTATCGAAATCACTTGTTTGTTTTCGAAATATTGTGAAACTATCGAAATCCCTTTCAGCTACATCGAAAACATACTTTGTCTCCTTTGAACCAGAGATCTCGATAATTGTCTCCAACTTTTCTCGATAATTTCCTTTTATCGAGAATAACGTGAGTTATCGAAATCTTTACTGCTTTATCGAGAACCTTAGCTTATCGAGATTACTTGGACTTTAACTGGTTATCGAAATCTTCCAATTACCAAGTATCGAAATCACATTGGGATTTGTTTTCGAAGATTAGCCTTAAAATCTATACCTTCTACAAGATCCATCATATACACAAGTTTCTTTCTCTCTAATATCTTCTAACTTCTATTCTTCAAAAAAAAAAAATCAAAAACTCAAATTTTTCTAGTGACCTTTGAATTGCATTTAATAGTGAATTTCAAAATTCTGGGAGAGAAAATTTTTCAAATTCTATTTTGGAGGGAAATCAGAAATCACTAATGAATGAACAACAGTCTCAAATCTCCTCACCCACCAACAACAGGTTAAAACCTTCATCTAATCCTTCACCACCAAACTCTGCTCTTCAAGGATCTCAAGATAGTGATTCGCAAGAAGTTTTCATGGAAGAAATGAAAGAGAAATGCATGGCATCTTATAGATTACTTCATTCACATATTAAGGTCCTCTCAAACATTGACTTAGCAGGAACTCGTTCCGAGTATGGATTCAAACGGGCATTTCCATCACTCTTTGGTGAAGACGTTCAGACGTTCACTCATACGATGTTCCTTAACATGGATCAACTTGAAGATCAACTTAACAAAGAAGAACATCACGAGAATGGATCCATGGCTGCCTTTTGTGTACTTAAGAAACAGTTTCAGCAATTCATTCGTACGAGGGTATATTCGGACGATGACTCTCTCATGGCAAGCAAGTATTTTCTTGAATACACTCGACTTGGTTTTCAAAGTTTCAAAGATGTACTGCTCCAACTAATGGAGTCTATTGAGAAGTTGATTGCTGAAAGAATACTTCATGAAAGAGAGTTTAACAGAAGGGTGAATGAAAGTAAATTGCAGACTCAAATCTACATGAAATTCACTGGGTATACATAAAAGGGTGCCAGCAAATAGGAATATAACTATCTATAATATCGTAGCGCATCATACTTTAGTGAGAGATAAAAACCATAAATCGCATCATAGCCAAATTGTAGCATTTTGTAACAAAATTTGATTCAAATGCAGATTCAAAATTAACCAAACAAAGTACTCTGCGAATAAAACTAACAGTAATAATAACCATACTTCGCAAAATAAATCAAAAAAGAAAACTAAGCAGTAAGCACAACAGCACCACCAGCTTCCTTAATCTTCTTCTCAGCGGTCTTGGAGATCAACTTAGCCTTCACAACCATGGGGTGTGTCAAAGGCACAACTCCCTTACCCAACACCTTGAAGCAACCAAACTGGGTCACATCAACAACTAGAACCTTGTCAGCATATGACTTCTCCTTGGCATCTTGTGGGACCATGGACCAGAGCTTGTCGACGTTCACAATTGGGCAATGGAACTTGTTCCTGAGCATGTGGAAGTACCTTATACCAACCTTACCAAAGTAACAGAGATGGTACTTGTCGAACAAGATCCTGTGGTGGTGCATTCCTCCAGTATTACAACGACATCCAGGATGCTTTCAGTGCTTTCCGATACGACCATGACCAGCACTGATGTGACATCTCTTGTTCATGTTCTTCCTCAATCTGTAAAACGACAATCTTGTAGTGATTTGAATATTTTTCAGGACTGAAAACATCTCTATATGAACATACAACAAAGTAATCTAGGATGCACATCTGTTCTAAATATTGAACTAATAACGCAAATAATCATCATACGTCACTAATATCATGATAAACCATACCAACGATGGAACTCAGAGTCGCCAGCCATGCCTCCAAACCACTATCATAATCATTTCTCCACATAACTTTAAGCCTCATGACTACTTTCTTTGGAACCCCACGTTTCATTAGAACAACTCCCAATGATTTAAAGGTAGAATCATTAGGTTGAACACTCGATTCAATCAGCTCCTTAAATATTGTCACTGCTTCCTTGAATCTACCATCGGATGCATAGAATCCAAGAACATGATTGTAACTTAATAAATTAGTCAATAGCCCTAATTCTCTCATGTTTTTTGCTATCTCAAAGGCTTCCTCAAAACTCCCAATTTTCTTGTACATACACAACATCATCGCATAAGAAAACTCATTTGCGTTCCCATTTCTTTTTAACTTGTCAACATTTTCCTCTGCTGGTTTCACCATTGATGCTCGGTGTAGAGATCAATCATACAATTGGAAAAATAAATATCTAGACAACTCACTTCTAAACGTTGGAGCATATAGTATGCCTCTTCTGCATCTCTTAAACACCCAACTTTCGTATAAAGCTTGATTAAAGTATTACATATAAGCATTGATCAAAACACGCTTGCCTTTCATTTCATTCACATAATGTAAAGCTTCTTCTAAGTTTCCAATATCAGCATAAGCATTGTTCAAAACACCGTAAACAATCACATCAAGATTTAACCCAATTGAGCTAAAGAACCAACTTTTATAAAAACGGAAAAACCCATAAACTATATTAAAATCAAAGCAAAACCTAATTGAGAATTGATTAAAAAATAATAATAATAAAAATAAATAAATAAAATAAAGTGCATATTTGGAACATTAAGTAAAATTCAAGATTTAGACCAATTGAGCAAAAGAACCCATTTTTACAAAACCCAGAAATGAAATTAAAATCTAAGCAAAACCCAGTTGAGATTATATAAAAAAGAAGCATATTTGAAACAGCTAAAGCATTAACAGGAGGATTGCAGATGGTGTTCAGATGGTGATCAAAGCAACACCATCTAAACCCACTTCCATTATCACTACTTCACCCATGATTATTATGTGCACAAAATAAAAACTATAATTATGAAGTCAATTATATAAAGAGAAGATGAAATGATCACAATATTTAAAAGAAGGAGAGGAGTATGGATTTGACCAACAAGCATGTGTGATGTTTCGGGGAAGAAAGGTAGAAGAAACAAATGAAATGACCATTATGCCCTTAACTAAAAACAAAAAAGACAACAAATAATGGTGTTAACTAACAGAAAATGAGTCAAGGGACGCATTTGTCCTAAAAAAAACTTGAGTTTTGAACGCATGGCGACGATTTTGCAAACTTGGGGTCCATGGCGATGTTTTCTGGAAAGTTTAGGGACAAACGGTGTATTTTTGTCTACTATTTATGTTTGTCCCAAAATAAGTGACAAGTTTTTATATATGGACAATAATTATGACTAGTTTTCCTACTTTACCACTCTAATCAAAATTTGCATTAATTATTTATTTTTATTTCTATATTAATATGAGGGTAAAAAAAGACTTTTTAGGGTGTGTTTGTTATGCGGATTTTAGTTCAATTGAATACTTTGATAGACTAAATTGATTGATTGGTTGATGCTTTAAGTAAAAGGTCAAAAAATCATTTTTAAAAATTCATTCCATGTCATATGGGTGACTTTTGACGATTCCCATCTGACACCCAGTTGAGACATATTTCTCAGCCACATAATATCCTTTTTTCTTTGACTTTTCTTGTCTTTTTGTTACCAATTTATCTAAGTAAAACAATTAATACTTTTAAATAAATATATAAATTAAATAATTATTAATTTTCTCTCACATACTTTTCTTTCAAACCAATCCCAAATCAAAATCCGATTCTAAACCCACTTACAAACCAAATGGGCCTTTATTAATCAAAACTAACATTAATTACACATATCATAATTTCTTCACTTTTTGTTTGTGAACTCTCTTTCTGGGATGGATGGAGTATTAATTTTAAGTTTTCAATAGTTGCCGTAATTAGTGTTAAACATTTCACTTTTTCTCTCGCATTTGAACATTTTTTAACATTTCAATATTGACCAATTTCATTTTATATGTATTATAAATATAGTAAGTTATTTTGTAAAAATTAAGGTTGTGCATTGAGAAGTACACGTCAAATGTTTGCTATCGATAAATATTGTCATGAAAAACATATATCCAAAAAAAATCATCAAAAAACTTAAACTACATCTTTCTTACCGTCACAATACGCGGATGATCTATAATAAAGTAATCGAAGAATTTGATGCTACTGATAATTCAAGCATGTAATATTAGCGTGTTTCTGTATTTTAGACCCAAAGGTCGAAGAGGTAGGTAGCCCATGTTCAGACCGGCTCAAAAATCATCAAATCAAACAGAATTCTAATTCACTACTTGCATACTCTAATGGTTGTAATGGAGTCAAGTGGATTCGATACATGGCCAAGCTCAAGTTCAACTCAATTAGAAAACTCAAGTTGGTACAACAATGACTTTTTCTTTGTTCGTAAGACTGTCAGTGTTGTAATTCCTAAAGTAGCTGTAGTTTTTGGGTCATCATCTTCAAAACTGTATCATAATAATGATGCATGCCTTAGAAGACTTTGGCCTGCTGAGGGGTATCAGAAGGTCACGGCACTTGTAACAATCATAACGAAATTTCAAGTAGCTATCAAATAAATATTTCAAGTAGAGCACAGAGGAACACTAATTTACATGAGCAAAACCATTATATAAACATTGAAAGATGCAGTTACTGTCATCCCCAATACAAAGCTGTAAATCGTAAGACATACAGTCATATCTGAAAATCATAAATACTTACAAACACAGTTACTCGACGAACCATTTAAAAACAACCAACCTTCTACAACCTCAACAATTCACCCCGCAAAAACCGTCACAACATGAGGCACCTTCTCATCATCAAAAGGCAAACTAACATACTCCCTCGCAAACTCCTCCGCAATCTCAATCGCCAACTCCCCATGCAACGCCTTACAATACATATACAACACAGTATCCGCAGCAATCTTATAAACCAAAAACAACGTCAAAACACTCGTCCCTATCACCACCTGCACCACAAACCGCCAACTCTTCCAATCATCCACATCATCATCATCATCAAAACGCAACACATTACTCGAACACATCCACATCCAAACCCCAACCAAACCCCCAAACACCAAACCCAACCGCAACGAAACTAATCTCATCCCCTTAACCAAATACCCACTCCGCCATAACGGCGAAAACCCCCACTTCCTCTCCGTAACAACAATCACACTAGCCAAACACCAGTTCACATAAAAACACAACAAAAACACCCCTAGTGTCACACCAAACACAGTAACAATAACGATAAACGATATCGAACCATAATCAATCACAAGCCCTAGATTCTGACCTAATTCAATAAACACAATAGCAAAGAGTACAAAACTAAAACATATCAGAAACAAAAGTAACAAAGCAGCAAGTTGGTAACAAGCAGCGGTAAAAAAGTGAAAAACAACGATTTAACCGCGGGTAAAAACTTAACAGGTCTACCGTAAAACCCATGGAACGTGCTGTAGGTGATTGTGGCTGTAGCGGATAAGAAGAAAGTGGAGATAAAAAGTGTGAAGAGGGTTATTGGGAGTGTTTGGATGGGTAGGGAATGGGTTTGGGTTTGGGAATGGGTTTGGGGGAGGGTTTTGAAGAACTGAGATGAAACGATGTCGTTTTGGGATAAGGGGTTATTGAGGAGGAGGAGAGTGGGGGAGATGATGAGGGTGAAGGAGAGGGGGAGGATGAAGAGGACTGATAAGGCTAAGAAGTGGCGGGAGTGTGCGTTGACTATTTGTGTTGACTGGGTTAGGATGCCGTGGAGGTTGAGAGTGTGTGGTGGTGGGGTTGACATGGTGGTGGTTGGATGATGGTGTACGGGTGTTTTGGTTTTTTGATTTTAGTGGGATTATAGTATTTTGTTTGTTTGATTGAGGTTTTTTTATGTGTGTGTATGTGTGTGTGGGGTTGATGATTTGGTAATGTGGTATGGATATGTTATTGTGAGTGGGGGTGTCTACGTGGAATGATAGGTAGGTGTAACCGTCATTTGTTGTCTAGTGAAAGTGACCGGCTCATTATCCGTCACCGTTCATCCTGGGTCAAGAGTCTAAAACAGTATAGCATGGAAAAGAATTTTAGCACGACAACTTTTTTACCTTTATATCAACTATTTCATTCTATAATTCGCAAGACGAGGGAATGACGGTTGAAATGGTTTGGACACGTTAGAAGAGACCACAAACAATGTTAGTAAGGAGAGTTGAAGCTTTGATAGTTGACGGCTTGAGGCGAATAAGTAGACCAAAACCTAGATGGGAGGATAAAGCAGGACATGAATGAGCTTATTTTGTCCAAGAACATGACCTCTGATAAGAACGCGTGGAGAGGTAGAATTAGAATAGGTGGTTAGACGAGCTAGGTTGTTTGTGGTTTTTGAGGTAATATTTGCATTTAGGGCCTGTTTGGTAGGGGCTTTTTAAGGAAGCTGTTAGCTTTTTGTTACAAAAATAATCTCCTCTAAAATAAAAGCTCCGTTTGGATACATTAACTTCAAGCTTTTATGTAAAACAAATAGCTCCTAAATGAAAAGCTGATTCATGAAGCTTTTAAAACTTCTTAGAGCTGTTAAAAGTTTAAATTACTCATATATATCCTCCAAACATTTATTTATAATTATAGATATGTCCTTTTATGTCATTTTACATCTTATAATTACATTTAACAGCTACCTTACCAAGCAATTATATTGAAAAAATGATACAGCTTGTAGCTCATGTTAACAGCTTTACAGTTAACAGCTTACAGCATACAGCTTACAGCTAATTTTGTCAAACATACCCTTAGCCTTTTTATAGGCGACTCTTAGTAGTTTTGCCACTTGTGTTTAAGGTTTAGAGTTCCATAGATAGTTTCTTTAGGCTTTTTAGGCGATAAGTAGCTCCCCTTGTTCTTTTTGCTTGGCTGGTATATAGATTTTCATAGCATTGCCACTCTCTTGTCTTCGCTACTCTCTTAGGTATGGGATCTTTATTTGCTTTTAGGCCCTTACCTTTGTGTGTTTTTATGCTTTTATGGTTATGCTTTTATGTTCCCTTTGTCTCTTTTGCGCTTTCTTTATTATATATATTATCTTCTCATGCAGCGTATGCTTTTATGTCTTTTCGCATTTATCCTATTTAGATCTTTTGATGCAATTTTGTGTATAGCTTTGTATGCTTGTATGCTTGCTTTTCGTCCTATGTCTTTATTGATTTCCTTATCCTATTATTGCACACAGTCACACATGCACTTATAGCTAAGCACGCCTACACACGTTCACTTGTCGGTGGTCTTTTTGGAAGTCTCCCTACTTTCGGGTTTATCCTGAGATAGGGCTAGGATCTGTATACATTCTACCTCCCCTATACCCCGCCCCGGAAGGATTAGGTATGTTGTTGTTGTTGTATATCACCTATTTCATTATATATATATTAGATATGACAAATGTCTTAAACGAGACTTAAGCCTATTACATTTTGGTTGATGAGCAATTCACATATTACTTGAACGAAAGTATTGGGTGGAAAGTATCAATTTGAGTTGGGTGCAATATTCTAGTGGAGCTTTGGTGAGTAACTCGAACTCGAGCTAGTTTTAGTCAAATTCTATCAAGACTTGAGCTCGAGCTCAAGCTCAAAACACAAACTCAACAATAAAAGCCGACTTTGAGTTTATTAATGATCGGCTCAAGTTGTTGTCGAGCTTCAAATTCATACATATGCCTATTATCAAGGGCTTTTCTTGAGTTGTGATCGAGTTTTCGAGCTAGTAAGTAAACATATGTTTTAAATACAATAAGTAAAAATAAAACTTCTCAAAAAATTAATCAATCTTTTTGAATCCAGCTCAAAAAATTAATCAATCTTTTTGAATCGAGCTCAAACCAAACTCAAATATTCCTCATGCCGAGCTTCAATCATATCAAGCTCATTTCGACGCACTTGTGTTGGAGGTTATGAGCCCAGAACAGGGTAAGATAATCAATAGCCTAGCTACGTACCAATTAAGGTTACCGGATATCACTTGGAATCGTGTTATCACTTTCCAAAGTAAACTATTCGACCCTAATGCCTGGGTATCACGAATATCTATTGAGGCATATGGCTGCTAACTTTTCAAATTGGAAAAGTTTGAAGGTGTTGATTTCAGAAGGTGGCAAAAGAAGATGGCATTCTTGTTATCCAGCATGAGCGTGGTATATGTCCTGAACACTGCTATTCAGAGGGACTCATGATGGGGATAGGATGCTACATGTGGAGCAGATAAGGAAAAGAAGCAAAATGGGGAAGAAGTGATGGACTAGTCTGCAGGAGGTCTTAGTTTCCTCAATGGTACTAGTCTGATTCTCTCTTTGAGCATTTATCCAGAGATGTTGAATCATAAAAGAACTATGGGATTCCTTAGAAGCAAAATATAGGCTGAGGATGCTTCAGTAAGAAAGTTTCTTGTAAGTAATTTCACAATTACAAAATGACTGATTCAAGACAAGTCATGAACAATACAATGAATTCTTTGGTATATTGGAAGGTTACACAACATGAATGAACATGGATGAAGGCTATTTCAGTCTCTTGTATCATTTGACAAACTCTCCTTCTTGGAAAGATTCAAGCATACTTTGAAACAATAAAAAGGAGGAACTGACTCTTGTTCAGTTGGGTAGTCATTTTGCGTATTGAGGAATCCCTCAGGGCGGGCAAGATAATGAACAAGCAAAAAGGTAGCAATGTACTCGGTGGCAATCTTGTTGTCAATATGGTCGGAAATAAAATTCACAGGATAACAATTGACAACAAAGGCAAAGCAAGCATCATGAAATAACACAAGGGCTGATCCTAACAAGAAGGTAACACTACTTTGTAAAATCTAAATTTCTAACATTTTAAAAATTCTTAAATTGCCCTCTATCCTTGAATTCATAAGAACACTAATGTAAATCCAAAACTAAAGCTACATAATACGCATAAATCAGTTTTAAGGTTCTAACAACAATAAAGACCTAAACTATAAATTATAACATGGTCACGTAGTCAGCACGTTTTCAAGTGCCCTTAATGGGCCGAATAATTTCATGCAAGAGCAAGTACAGTGACAATCGGGCTTTGGAATGATTGAAAGTTATAAGAGATTTTGGCGGCGCATGTAACATCTTGGAAAGATAAGTATTTACCAAGTCAAAAGGATGCAGCGATACAGTTAGGCAAGTGTATCGTCCATTCACTCATTAAAGGCGCTCATCTGCCTTTTATTTCTCATTACATTATACAGTTGTCAAAAAAAAGAAAATAAAACACACATCATAAAAAGCCCTAAAAACAAAAGAGTGAGCGGCACATAATAGATTTCTCTCCAATACTATCATGAAACGTGCAGAAAGACTAGGAAAAAAGATGTTGGTGATGCGTAGGGCAGCAGGTTGCAAAAAGGTTTTGGTTGTTGTTGATGTCGACTTGGGCCTGGTCTTGTGCTTTTGTTTTTCTGATCCGATTCACAAGAAGAGAAGGGTACTTCGTGTTTCTTTTGTGCTTGCTTTGTTGGTCTGCGTATTTTCAGCGTAGAAGTATAACCTCCCTTTTGTTTCACATTCATTCACGTACATGGCTCAAGTGTTAAAAGTAAGGCTATATAAAAAGTGCACATGAACTGATAAAAAAAATGCTACAAGCTCATTTATGATACTGTAAAACTGATAAAAGCTGATATGTATTGTTTGTTATAATAAAGTATATGCAATGGAAGAGAGAGCTACATAAATCAGCAAAGAAGCATATTCAGCTTATATAACTTGTTGTGTCGCGAACAGTAGCATAGTTTATGTCGTGCTATGTGGACGCACTTGTGTCGAGTTTTGTGACTGTTTTGTGTGTCGTGTTTTCAGCCTATCCATCCAGACCTAAACGCAACTTAAACAATAAAGTCTTGTTCACATAATGTTGTCGAGTCTTGCTCGCCTTATCTATTCGATGCGACTCGTTGCAGCTTAATAAAATTTCATTCATATGATATGTTAGTTAACTATGATTAATAATAATAATAAATAATTGAAGCAATAAAAGTAAGATATAGCATGATGAATTTAGTTTTTTTTTATAGCGTATAGTGAAGAACTTTTTCTTAGCTTGTTAAAATTGACCATTGATTGAAATGACATATATACGGCCATGATGTGTAAGCGAGATATGATATGAAAATATAGATCGAATTTAAGTGATAACATTTTATCGAACATGGTATTGCAGATTGATTATGACATACAATTGCAAAACAAAAGAAACGCATTGTTAGTAACAGAGATTGAGCTAGCTTTTATAATATAAAATTGTGTAAGACAATTGCATCGCAGTCATAATTTCATACAAGAAAGGTTCGTAATGTATAAGATTTGAGAATGTTAAGGTGTGGGTTATGGTTGTTTGGCATGTGAGTTTGCAGTCAGCGTAAGGTCTAAAATATGGGTTACCGAACTGTTTGAAATGGCGTTAGAGTGATGTCGTATTTTACTCTTATTAATGTCTCAATTAAATAGATCGTGGGCCGTGTGAGCGCTCAACTATATTTTTGGTGCGTTACGGTTTAATAATTAATAATCTGGTACAATAGAAAAAGGTATAAAATAATTTATTGACGGGGTCTAAAATTATTATCTTAATATAGAATTTATAAAATAATTTAAAATATTTTATTTATATTTTTAATATTTAATCATGATAATTTACATTTTGACCTGAACTTCGTTATATTGA
>LBNU01001486.1:27509-53540 GCA_014162995.1 Artemisia annua
GTGTTGTACCGGTTAGCACTTAGATCTAGAACTTGCGTTAGGATCATTCAGAATCCACAAGTGGGAAGACTACATTGTGTTAGTTGATCTACTACATGATAAGAGGCATTAGGATTAACCCCTTGTTTACACCGTTGTTGTTACCTAATATACGTTGGCCTACAGTTGGTCGAGTAATTCTCCCACACCCTTTGCGTTGCACCCATTTTGGTACACAATACCCTTTTACACCCCTCAGAGCCTATTCTTTTCGTTTCGACATTTGAGCATCCTTACTCAAAAGTGAGAAGTTTGTTACACCCCACTTAAATTACCCAAATCGCTTTTAGGCCATACTTGTATGCACTTCATTTTTAGCTGCATTATTGGACAACATTTTTGTTAAACCCTTTATTAATTATCTAATTGATACTACATGGTTGCTAAGTCGAGCTCATATCTTGTCATAATTGTTTTGGACATTGCGGACTCATGGGTCAAAATACTTAGTTTAAATGGATGTAATGGGGAAGAACAACATTATTACCTCCATATGTGGCGAAATATTTTAAAAAGTTTACTCCAAGTTTCTTTGATTATCTTAATTCGAGTCATTAGAATATTAATTGTAAAGTTATGTAAAAGTTCAAGTGTAAGGGGAGACCGAGCCCTATGATGTATTTATTTTGGATGGTTAGGGGTAAGGTTGTATGCAAAAAAAAAAAAAAAAAAAAAAAAAAAAAAAAAAAAAAAAAATTCAGAAAAATACAAAAAATGGAAAAAAAAGTAGAAAAAAACATACGGACTACCATCCCGTTTCCTTTTATGTTGTTTATGGTTTTGTTATTCGTTTTTAGCTTAAAGTTGGAGTCGAGTCTTACTAGCAACATATGTAAGTCAGGTATTTAAATCTGATAATAACTGCCACCAGGTACAATACCCTTTTCCAACCAAAACCGTGTTTATCATACCTTACACCTTACATTACAACCCTTGGAAAGCCCCTCTTTGATAGTTTATCTTAGCGTGCTTACGGGGCCTAGTGGGAGAGTAATTGATCGTCTCCCCATTGGGCCTATAGGTAATCTGATTTGCTATGACAGGTAGTGGATGACTTTATTCCATTCCAATGTATATATAATAGGTTATACACCCGGAGATGAGGAGTATCCAAACACTATTTGTGAGGTACTAGTGGTATGATTTTCCGTTCTTATTATGATTAGGGGTCGAATAATATTTTTGTTAATTACTTTTCATATAGTGCTAAATGACCCGTAAACTCATATTATTGATTGGAATTAAAAGCCTATTTGCTTGAGGACAAGCAAATTCCCAAGTGTAAGGTAATTCGATGAGGTGAAACCAGTGTACCCGTTTCTAGGGGTCATTTAAGCCCCCCCCTAATTCGGATTTAATATGATCAATTCTGCCCTAAATCGTTCCTTTTGTCATTTTAGGTACTTTTGAGAGAATTCTGGAACAACACATCATTTTAGGCGTTTTGCGAGCACTAAAGCTGAAGGAAACGACAAAGTCTCAAAAGAAGCTGGAAATCCTTTCCTGACGGCGCAGAGTCATAAACGGTGACGCCTCAGCAACCAAACAAACGGAGTGATTCCTAACTATACTGTGACGCCCTAAGGGGAAAGAAAATGTGATGTTTACACCTTGACAGCGTCAGGTGTTAATATTCCTAGGCCTCAGTGTAATGCTAAAGAGAGACGGCCCAGCAGCAAGTTTTACAACAGTTGACGGGTCAGGAATAGATCTAGCGCCTCGAGACCTAATGGCGCGAGCTGGACGGCGTCAGAGCGTATAGCTGACGCCGTCATAGTGTATACTTTTCCTATATATATTTTTCTATTTCATTCATTAGTGGTCAACTTCTGGGAACAAACCCTAGACTTACTTTTGACAGCTTATTTCAAGGGTATTTTCACCCTTGCATTCTTCCATTCAATTAAAGATAAGTCTCCATTCAATTAATCATTATGTTCTATGTGTTGGTTACTTAATCTTATGCTTGTTCTTTCAATTACATGCTAGCTAGGTTTATTTTGTGTTTGCATTGGATCTAATGAAACCTAACTATTGATTATTGGTTGGTTGGTTTGTATTACTTGTATTTGGATTGATTGTTATCGATTTAGGCTTTAAGAAGAACTGGTCAACCTCCCCTATATGGTAACGTGCTTGAACGTTCTAGGAAACATGAAACCAATGCTATATTTTTGATGGTTGTATTAATGCATTTGAGCGAATTCTAATGATCCCATGTAGAGTTCTAGCAGGCTCGACATAGAGTGAAGTAAGCTTATAGAGTTGGGGAAGCTACGTACGCCACCCCACGAATGGTATTAAGGAATACACCCGTCATCCACGCAATTAATACACACTAATTAACCAGTAAAAGATAGTTAGGGAGTAAGAAAATCTAAGTAAACACACTTGTCTCCATATAAGTTTCACAACCTTTTATTTTCTTGTTATTTTATTTTAATTGCAATAGTAGTTTTTTTTGGGTTAGTTGACTAGCAACTAATTCCGCCCAATCCTTCAAACCCGAGATTTTACTTGCTTTCATAAAATATAAAAAATACAAAAATAATCATCCCTCATCCTTAGACCTATTAGAGTAGTTTTTCATACCTAACGAACACTATTCCCTATGGAGAACGATCAATCCCCCGTACTTACCACTACACTATACTACATCGGTCAGGTACACTGCCTGGTGGGGTTGTAAGCCTCTTGAGATCCCTTGAGAGGTAAAACCTGTTGCGTGGTCGCAATCCCGCGTATCAGTGGTATTAGAAACAAAAGGATAATAATAATGAGAAATCATTAAAAGGTTTTCCAGGAGCCTTACTCGATTCGTACTAAGAGGCATCGGCGTGTTGCAAGATGCTAACCGAATGTGATCACTTTATCATGACATGTCTAAGTCGGAGCTGTTAGTTTTATAGACATGAAATGATAAAAGTGTGTTAGGATCGAACTCGAGATCACGGGATTGCACACTTTACGTATGAGAATTAAAGATTAATAATTAAATATAAATGTTATATTTATTTATCAAAATCACAAATATATATATAACGATCGTTAGTATTTAACGGAAAAGGCTAACGACCGTTAGACGAAAATAAGGAAAGTAAAGTGTATGATTATTTGAAAAGTCAAGAAGGATCTAGAAGCCCCCCAATGAGCTTATGATCGACCGGCCTAGGGTTTCCCAACCCAACCCATGCAAACTTGAGCTCCAAGATATCTACACTATAAATACAAAAACAAGGGTTCATTGTTTGTATCTCTTGTGCACACACAAACTCTTAAACTTGTTTTCTCTCCTTCTTTTCTTCTTAGGCCGATCGAACAAACATCCCAGCTTAGGGATTCGATTTGGTTTTTCATAAAACAAAGTGTTTGGTTGATTTTGTGATTTATTACTTGCATAACTTTAATTCAATTTAGTACGTGTGTACAAGAACATGAATCAAACACACTATTGTTTGATTCTTGGATTGAATTACAAAAAGGTAAGGGGTAATTCTTATAATCCTATAAACCCTAATTAGGGTTCATGATTTGAAGAATTGCTTTATTGATTCTTGTTCGGACTAGAATCAAAGGTACGCTTACTTTTATATTTGGTTAATTAATTATGCATTATATGATCATAATTGCTTCCGCTATGCTTACTTGATGCTTTTATTTATATATGTATGACATGAGTATAAAATTCCAACATTTTCATACTTTCTTATATGATTAATAGAGTTTTCAAGTTGTTCGTTGTTCAAGTTGTTTGTTGTTTTGACATACACATTCTGTATTAAGATTAACTAGCACGGTACCCGCGCGATGCAGCGGCGGGTACCCTGAGACTATATTTTCTGACAATGTGATGTTATGCGGCCATTCTTTTATTAAACAATTAATTTACAAATAACAATAATTTTAGTTAATGCATTGGTATAATTCCATCTCATGTTAACCGAAAAAGACTCTCCCTCTACTTTATTTGACAGGGGCGGAGAATACCACTCTATCAATAACAAGAAAAAAGTAGCAAGTCCGATTTTGCTCACCAAGCATAAGATTGAAGAGCCTATCTTGCAATAGACCCTTTTATACCACAAAGAAAATCTTGATTCGTTTCTTCAGCACAATCACCCTTCGTCAATTTTGGAGCTGACCGACCCAGTTCGACTCTCATTCCTCGGTCGGCGCAGCGGCGACCGAACCGGTCGACCGACCACTGTGGGCAACCTAATGGCTTTATTTTTAACTGCTTGGCTTAATGGTTTTATTAGATTGTACATTGTGGTTAAATGATTGTATATTTTGGTGAATGGGTGAATTAAATAGTGTATTAATTGTATGTGTTGAATAATGTTTATTAGTTGTATTTGTGCTTCAAATAGTTTGTACATTATGTTTTATTAATTATACCTTTTATCAAATGCGTGTTTTAAATATTATATTAATTAAAAATGTTGATCAGTCAATATGTGTAGGTGTTTATGCATAAGTTAATTGTACATATAGCTTAATTAGTTGTATTTACTTAAAATATATACATGGAAATCTTAAAGAATTAGAAGAGAGAGAGGGTGCTAAATGATTTATTAGTATAGACCAGTCAGCAACAATGATGAATGATGGGAAACTTGACCATAAAACCCTAATTATAAGACAACGCCACCACCAGTTACCTACAATTTATGCGGCTAATTTTGTTAAATTTGAGATGAGAACATGGCAAATGCCTCGGCTATTTTGGACTAAAATCATGCTTTGCTCAAAGTTACAATAGGAATCCCTAACTTCTTAACATACAAGGACAGTTAGTTTTCATACTATGCATCTTTTAATTAAGTTACTTCTATCATTTCACACATAGTGTGCTGGTAAAACATAAAAATATTCAAGTTGACTATTCGTGTATTCGATCAGTATTTCTTTACATAAGGTTTTCAAGTTGATACACAATATAAACCCTACATGTATAAATAATTAAATATTAAATAAACTTAACACATTCACACATACTTGCACCAAAAAATGTAAGCACTATGTGATTGTACTCTTCAGCCCTGTACCTGTGTACCATAACCAAAAGTCACATGTGATTAAATCAGAAAACATGGATTTAAAACTTTTGAAAAAAGATAAAGTTACATTACACTAACAACTCATTCAACCTTTTCTTTTTATATGACTTTTATACGAGAAAAGTTAAGTAGGAATAGTTATAATATGAATTTATAGAGAAAAGTGTTGCATGCAAAAGTTTGATAACAACTTCCATCTACCCATATATTCTAAATAATACAAAAAAAAAAAAAAAAGATCTCCATTGATCCCAGTTTTATCCTAATGCATATTCAGGAAAGTGGCAGTCAATTTATGGAACAAAAAGATTCAATATTGAAGCTGCCAGTAGTACAAATTTACGTGTAGTACTAATGGTACTACATATTAACTTTTTAAATCTTAAACTTGTTATAAATTTTCAGTTTTAGCCACCTTAAACCATCACAAGATGATGCACATGACCTTTTACTGGGGACGCAACGTCACACTGCTCATCGACTCATGGAAAACCGATTCATGGTTCAGTTACTTCCTCACCTTAATCGTGTGTTTCCTTTTTCCTGTCTTGTACCAGTTCTTGGAAGTTCATCGTCTCCAATTGAAGCTCCTTTCCTCATCAGCTAATGGCGTCGTCCGACCTGTTGAAAATGAACCTCTACTTTACACCAAGTTTTTCTCTAGCAGAAAACGAAAGAGATTAGTTGGATCTGTGCTATTTGGGGTGACCTCTGTGATCAATTACTTTATGATGCTTGCAGTGATGTCGTTTAATGGTGGTGTGTTTGTGGCGATTGTGGTAGGGTTGGCTGTTGGATACTGGTTGTTTAGAAATGCGGATGATGAGCAAATTATGCTTATTGATGATCCATGTGCTTGTGGTTGATGTTTGCTCATTTGATCATGAGCAAATATAGTACTAAATTTTGTTCAAGATTATATATCCTTATCAATTTGCATAAGTTAAATGCCATGGTTTATTTGCTCTTATTTGTAATAGTTAAAATATTATAAGAATATGTTGTGCGTTGATAGAAAGCATCCTTAGAAAAATTATAATAAGGACATGTATGTGTATAATTATGAAGTATGCATGCATTAGTGTATACACTCGATCTGTTTCAACTTTGTGAGAGTGTAAAGTGAATGTGTATTTCTGTTTACGCACTATATTATCTAATCCAACTCATTTTGATAATTCTTGCGAAAATTCAGAAATTCAGTTGATGCATGGAAACCTTGAGAAATAGAGAGTTACTGTGTCGCGTCACATACGATTACTTTCTGAACAGCTGAAATACACAAAAAATTACTACTAATAAATGGTCAACATACACACACATGTCCATTGATGATGAGTCTCAACCTATAACTGTCCAGCACACCGATTGGGCCAAATGACTGTAACTAGTAAATCTTTTTACATCATTAGTTTCTAACTGATAATTAGTGTCTACAAAAAATCAGTACAGAATGGAATCTCTTTTAAGGCTATAAGCAAACCTACTTTTAAGATACTTAGGACTGCTGTTGTAGCCTCTTTTGTCCTGAAAAAAGCGGTAACTTGATCAATTCTCTTTGAGAGTGTTTTCAATACCTCACTGATGAGAAGAAAGACGAGATTCCGGATGGTTTGGTTTACTGATGTTGCTATTAATGTTGGTCGTCGACTTTCAAAGAAACGAGTTCACTCTCGTGTTGCGCTTGTTGGCTTCTTGACTTCAACTTCTTTGGGAACCATCTTCTGATGCTTTCAGGTAACCTGGAAATACCCGTGACACAAAAAGTTAGATTAGCATGTATGTGTGCATCCTAGATGTGGCAAAATGGGTGGGTCAGGGGTTGTGAAACGGCTTAAATGGGGCAACTTTGGTTAGGCTTGGGTGGCCCTAAACACTTTTTTTGTCCTAATTGCAGTAATAAGTTATTTTCGTAAAAAACTAGTGCGACAAATATGATTGTAGTCATTTGACAATAATCTGCTAGTTGCATAAAATGATGTTGGGACTTTATACATAAATAATACACCTTGGATTTAACATAACCTGGATTAACCTGGTTTGAAATGCTACCTCTAGTCCACCTAATATATGAATACTAGTTATTTACTTTGATGATGGAGGTATATACTTCCTAGATTCCTGGATATATCAGATAAGTCAATAACTAAAAACAACAATGCCCAATCCCACTGGTATGCGGGGTACGAGGGAGGTATGATGGACGATTTCAGCTTCTTAAGATTCTGGGTTTGTGAATGCAAATGTAGACTTACAGATCCAGTCTTTCAAAAATAGCCCGTCGTACAGAAGAGTTGAGGCCATATGCTATTGAGTTGAAAAGACCCTGCATCATGTATCAATGTGATCACTACCATGTATCCCATAATAACAGAAAATCACTTTGTGTTACTTTTCTAACACATTCCTAGTTAACCCATCTGCCCTTCGTAACACATTAAAGTAATGGTATTCATGTGCTTCATAGGATGTCTACATTTGATACTTTCAAATAAAATCAGATAGTAACAAGTTTAGTTTGAAAATTATTATGGTGGCATTGTGGCAAGACTCAAGGAGACTTACCATTAATGCTAAATCATGCTAGTTTATCGAAACAAAGTAAGCAATGTGGAGACTTACCATTAGTGCTGACATTCCAACATCAAGAACGGAGAGCCAAAAGATTTTATGACCCGGTTCAATGAAGTCATGAATACGGTTGACTGTGCCAAAACTCCATGCTCCTATAAGAATGAGCGGATAGTAACCCCACCGGTTCAACGCCTGCACAAAGAAAGATAGCAATGAGCCAAGAAGCAAAAAAACTACTTCTAAAGAAAAGGCTAGCCAAAGAGAAAAGTCTTTGTATGCAACCTTTATGTTGCATATTGCAAAAAGGCTATTTACATGACTCAATCGAACTCCTGGGAAATCATGGTAATCGGTGCATATATATTTCAATTTTGTGAGTATTAGGTTGCTAAATAGATTTTATGACCTGGTTCAGTATCAAACTGATATGTATACAGTTTCTAGGATTTCCATGAGCTCCCTAACCTACTGACATGGAAGTTAGAGGTTGCAGAATGGGCAGGTTGGGCAGCAGGTGAAAACTGGTAAAATATTATAAATTTAAGTTCACTTTGCAAAATGGGCAGGTTGTTTCCTTTTTAGCTATTTTATATTCCATCCGTTAGAGATAAACACATAACTCAAATTGACCCATGCTGTCAAGATTGCCACATGAAAAGATATACATACCTTCATGTCTGCTCGTGTATCTAACTGGGAACCCCGATCAGACATGCCCACTGCCATCTGAAATTTACAGAAAACATCTTAGACGAATGCCTGAATTGTCTAATTGTCACCACAAATTAAAGGACTTGCTCAAAGATAATGCAAACTTACACGGGTCACATTGTTTAGCATGCGTATGACTTGAAAGTAAACGATCCCGTTGAAAAGAATTGCGCCCCACAGAGGTGCATAAAAGGTAAAGAAGTGGACAGCCTGTAGAAATATATCACTCCAATAAACATGCATGGTCATTAACTGGGGGTTTCAACAATAGCTCTACATATTTACATAACTGTGCAAAAGAGTACATGTGTTTTGTAGTTTATTACAAGTTTTCTTTTTGCATAAAAAGTGTTACAGTTTTGGAATTGTGAAACTATAAAGAAGTTAATTTGGATCATGATGATCCACTTAATTGGATACCAGATCAAATCATTTGTTGATCCGATCTATCCGACACATCGATAACCCTTCGTGTAAGTATCTATGTTCTTTCTGGGTTTATGTAGAAGAACAAGTGGGTTGTCGGGTTTCAGGATCCAAAAAACAACGGTAACCTAAAAGTGACTAAGGATAAACTAGCTAATTACAACCGCTAAGGACATACCTATACTATTGTCAGAGAAGAAGGGGGGCTTTGAGCACTAAGTCACTGTCTTTTACTAAATGGGAACGATCTCTATTAATGGAACTGACTCCAATAATGCAGCAAGGAAGGCAACATCGTAAACATTTTCAATAGCTTAGCAAAATGAACAGTTGTAACACATATTTCTACCGAAGCCAAATAAAAGGGGAAGAAATGACCAAAAAAAAGGAAATCTTTTAGTCAAACCATGACCAATTCATACTTGCCTGCCCTGTTCGCCCAGTTTCTGTCCAGCACCATGCAGCTACACGACCTATGTGGCCTGAATGTCCACGTTCATTACCAATAGATCGTAAAACTGTCATAACAACTGATGTTCCTGAGAAAAAATAACATTATTTGTTAGCTTTCATTAATGAGGCATATGGAATGGCTCAATAGTCAATACCAACTGAATGTAGGATATCATTTACCTAATCTATCAATCTAAATTCATTAACTAAGAGATCATATATATGTTTGGCATGTATCCAATCTTATAGATCTGATGCACCATATCAGCAAATGTAATAGAAGGGTTGGAAAAAAAAGGCAACTACGGTTCTTCAAACATTACCAGACATGGAAATATTTTGGAAATACATACTATGTTCGTTTATCTATAGTGAATACAATTAAACTTCATCCTCCTATCCCTTACTTTACTAACATACAAAAGACAGTGCATACCCCAAACATACAAGTGAAACATGGGCTCAAAATCCTCAACATCAGCTTTGTGTCTTACAACTGTACGATGAAGAGTAAAAGCGATAGTCGTAGTCCAAAGGAAAGATGCCACACAAAAGAAATGAGTGCTGTAGCCCTGAGCGTAACAGAAGAATCCTTTAGATGGATCACTGCATGTACAAAAAATAACTATTTTATTGGATTTAGTTGAGTACAACACAGTAAGTCTTAGGATGGATCGGTGCATATACAAAAAACCATCTAAGCAAATACAGAACTCTATCAGAAGAAGAAAATTAATGTCACTGCATTTTTAACATCCATACCCAACAATGCTGAAAAAGCTGCAAAGCATGTCCTGCACCAAGAACGGAAAAGAAAGAATAAACATACGTTATTACCTAGATGCTGATATTTAAGCACTGAATTGAAATCAGCGAAAGCACAGAACATTTTATGTTTCTACACATGAACAATTCCATCGGGTTGTCTTTTAGTTTCTTTTGGCCAAAAATCTAATTTAGGACAAGTTGTTCTTTTATTCAACAGGTAAAAGAGATGGAGGAATTTGTATGCCACACAGTTCTATACTAGAACTGGGTTTTTCCTCGTTGCCCACTTAACTGATATTGGCAGACGAACGAAGATCAGAACACCAATTGTTTTTGAATGGAACAATTTCCGATATTAACACAATGGAAAAAGGGTAACATAATTTAGATATGCATTCACAGGTAAAGAAACTAGAGGACTTACAAAGCCCTATGAAGAAGTGGGTAATGTTTTGAAACCCCAAAAGAAGGTGTTGAAGCAAACAACATTCGAGGGTGCCTAAGTGAGGCAACAACTTTGTCTAAGATGTCCTAGAGACTGGTGTCGACTCAATCCAAGAACCAGACTGATGATACTTGCAGAAGATTCAAGAGTTTTTTTAGTCAACAGCAGTGAAGCACGTAGTTTAAGACATACATTAAAACATGTTACTGGAACAAGTAGAGTCAATCTGGGAACATAAGGTAGTGACTGGAAGCTAAAGATGGTTGAAAAGACTGCGGGTATCTACACCCAAGGCATGTTAAATATGATAATTTACTAAACTTGTATTTTGCCATCCTAATTGATCTAATACAGTTTGATACTCATATAAGCAACCACCGCGTCTATATCTATCGTAGAAAAAACAATAATTTAAGATCCAAAACGAGTATTTCTTTTCATTCTTATAAAAACACCACTGCCATTTGATTCCTTTTTCGTAGTTTTTACGGCGATTCTAGTATTAAACAACAAAGTACATTGATCTTGCAACTAAAAAGTAAAACCCTGCCTAACTTAATGAAAGAATTAAGAAACGATCTGGATACTTACTGATAGAGCGAGGAAGAATACGAGCTTAAATGAGAACTTTCGGAGGTCTTTAAAGCCTAAGTAACATAAAACAATGAATCCAGAGCCTAAAAGAGATAAGCTTGATGCACCGGTGTTAACCGCCGTTAGTATATGACGTTCTCCGGCGGTTAAATCACCCAACACTGTTGCCATTATTGATGATTCTGTTTCTTAGTTGGTTACTTTGGGTGTAAGAAATGATAATAAATCATTTTATGTACTGGTAATTAATAAATAAAGGGATGATATTTGATAGTGTATGTAAAGAAGGAAGAAGATGATCTGAGAGTTTTTGATGTTGTAAATAAGTATTGTTTGGAAAGAATAGGGAATAAAAAGCGACGCTTTGGCCGAGTGGTTAAGGCGTGTGCCTGCTAAGTACATGGGGTTTCCCCGCGAGAGTTCGAATCTCTCAGGCGTCGCATTTATTTACTTTTTTTCTTTTCCCAACATTTTTCTAAGTTTTTATCTCTAAATTCCAAAACCTCTATAAGTTGAAAACTTTTATTGAAGGGGCCAAGTTGTAGGCTATGTTTGGCAAAAGTAGCAGTAGCTGTGAGCTGTAGCCACTGCTCACCGCTCATAGCTTTTTAAAGAAACATTGGAAAAATGAGCTTTCCTAAAAAATCGGAAAGCTCACTGCCCTTTTGCCAAACGAACATTAAAAATAAAAAAGCTCCTTGCTCACCGCTCATCGCCCCAAAAAGCTTCCAAAAGCTCTGCGCCAAACATAGCCGTAATGTATTCGTTTTAGAATATTTGTACTAATAACGCGCAGCACTACAAAATATAATGGTAAACATGCACTTGTGGCTAAAATCTTTAGTGCTTCAATGGCAGAGTGTTTAATCTATCACTCTAGTCTTAAACATATATAACAGTTACTAGTTATAATACTTGTGCACGCACAGGGTTTTTAAAATTTCGTTTCGATTATGTATTATTATCGATTAAGAAATGAATCACTTAACATGTTTCAATTAGTTTTACTTGGTGGACTAAAAATAAAAAATCATATATGTGTATATGTTATAATCTACCTATTATTTTAGAAAAATGCTTTTGGATTAAAATTTATATTTTATTATTCAACCAAAATCACATGCTTTTAGTTTTGCAAACTCATGCTATCAATTACGATGTGTTTTGTAATTGTGGTATTTCTTTTACTTATATTTTCATTAAAATATGTAGCATATTTACCTCTCATGTTTGATCATAAAATTACCAAATTAACATAGATGATTACGGGTAGAAGTCAAATTTAATCTTACGTTTATGTATAATGTATAAAAATAATTTTTCTTTGAGACCGAACTATATAAGGAAATTATAATTACTTGAATAAGTAAATTATAAATGCATGAAAAAAATGATAAAGAGTACATTCGCAAGTCTTTTATGATTGTTTGAATCCTTACCGACCTTTTTCACTTTAGTGCAACTTTCTTTACAATTGGCATAGATCATCAAGGTAAAAAACACCCATATTTTAGACCGTTGGTTGACACCCATAGTGTTATCAATGACAGCAAGGTAAAAGACACCCATATAGTAAAAACACAAATATTAAGTGTAGAAGTTTCAATTAAACATATAAAAAACAGTTACTAAAAGTTGGTGTGTATAACAAAAAAGTTGAACCATAAAAAAGGTTACTAAAAGCTGTCAGCTAGATAAGGCATAAGCCAAAGTTTACTATTTGATATGTATATTCCCGTTACTAATAATTTAGCCGTATTTAATATTCAAACCCGTGTACACATAAATTAAACTTTTAAATAGAACGAGGCTTTATACAACCCGTGCGATGCACGGGACGGGTTGTTTGCTGAATAATTATGTGTTTTTTTCATAATGTTGGTGCAGATGGTTGATTGTTATATATTATTTATTTACGTGTATAGTAAAATTTTAATTATAAATGTGTTTTTTTATAAATATAAAATATTGAAGTAATTAAATATAATGTTAAATTAGATGAAAAAATATGTCGTCTAAATAAATGATAAAGTTACACAACATTTAAATATGTCATACAACATTTAAATATGTCATTTACACCAAAGCTCATTATCAAATTCGAAATATCAAATCAAAGTGATACAGAATTAAAGTTAATATATATCGCAGGTGCTAAAAACTTTATTTACATTGTACTTCAAATATAAAGAAATCCATTTAACAGAATTTGGTACTTGTAACAAACGAGTTGGATGTACCCGTCGCGTTGCGGCGGGGTAACCACTGTTTTCGTAACACGGTATTCATTTTATTTAAGAACGTGTAAACTTAGCGAATGTGTATTAGTTAATCTATGAAATTGTAAGAATTATAGCAGGTTTTTTTTTTTTTTTTTTTTTTTTTTTTTTTTTTTTTTTAATACTTTTGTATCCGTTCTCTAGAATAGCAAAGGTAAAGTCCAGTTTCGTTCTTTTACATTACCAATATTTTTGTCTATGATCGACAGTTTGAATTGCTTGGTCCGACCTACGCATATGGATCCCAAAGTTACAGGCAGCCCAATAAGCTAAGGCGTGTGTGCCTCAGTAACAATATTATAAAGCTATATTTATAGTTGTCGTACGACGTCTTTCTTGGAATCTATATATTTAACTTCAACATTTTTTATAAAACTGTGCGTACGTCAAAAGTATATCAATATTGGGCTTGTTTGTTCGTTATCGAGAGGCCTTTTTGCCAATATTTTTTTATTCAAGAAACCGTTAGGTACATATTAAATATTTGGCAAATAAAGTTTGTTATATAAAAAAGTTCAGGGTGTGTTTTGCAAATTTTCTTTTTCACTCATATTCCAAGGAGATCTGGGTTTTCCCGTGTGGGTCGTTTTCATCGGGGGGGAAAAACAATTGTTTAATTACAAATAATATTTAATGGGCTCCTCACTATTTTAAATACGTATTGGGATTTGAACCGTTGCGAATTGTAATATATATAGAATTAAAGGATCCAACGACAACACCTTCATATCATCAGCTTGATAACTTGATCAGCTAACATACTTTTTGGCCCATCCTCTAGTTATAACTCTTGGCCCATATACGAAAACATAACCTAATTGCTAGTAACCCTATCAGACTACTCAACCCCTAATTTCACTCAAATAGTTCGCCTCCATCTCTTAATTATTCTCCCACACCAGCCACCGTTTCCCATATCATCTCAAAAGAACATAACGTACCTAAAAAAATAGTCAGCTATGAAGCTTCCAAAATAGTAAACAAAACATATTGTTTCGTGTTATTTTGATTCCCACTTTTGAGGTCTATAAATACACTTGCTTCATAGCCAAAATTATCAAGTGCCACTCTTCAATTTTCTTTACTAGTTCATCTATGGCTGGACTTCAGTACAACTTCTTTCCAACTGATTTCCTTTATCCACAAGCAAAGCAAAATAATACAAATGCGACTGCACCCCAAGTTTTGGTAATGAATAGCAAAAATCCAAAGGTTTTACTTGATGATTTGACAAAGTTGAAGTGTTCTGTTACTACCAAGAACCACATCAAGACTCTCAAGCTTGTTCAACCGGCTTCACTTGACGTGTTGGTGATGGACAAGCATATATGAGTGCATCTAGTTCACTATGCTTATTTACATGACTGGAACTTGTTTATATATATTTCACTACTTTTAAAGTGAATACGCTAATGTGCTATCTAGTTAATTATGAATGATAGATCAATACATACTTTACCTTTTAAAGTCGTGTTTATAACTCTAGCTTGGAATATAATAAGAGGGTGTTTGAGATTGCTTATTTTTTAGTTTATAAAGTAGAAGCAGATTATATTAAAAGTACCTTCTAAAAAATAGCTTAAGACTCTTGCCACCTACAAAATTATTCTTACCGCTCGTACAAAGAACAAAGTGAGATGTGTATATCATATATGTATGTTTTAATTCATATGTTGGCGCCGAGTTTCTCTTTAAGATTGAAATTATAAGAAACGAGAAATGCTTTCCTGGTTTTCTGGGCCAAGTGTAAGCTAATCAAGAAAAAGAAGACAGTAACATACCTAATGTACTGTTTTTTCTCAAGTTAATTATAACAAAATGAAACGAAGTGGCAATTTGATCCAACTAATTAAGTACTAATGCTCAAAAAACGTGGCAAAAGACGCAATATTTTCAACCAAATTTCACGCGTCTAACTTCGACCATTTACCTTCACTTTTGGATTATATATTCTTAACATCCCACTTTCACTATTTGTGTTATCAGGTTATTAGGTTCGAGTTATTTCTCAGTCTACCTAATTACTGAACTAATTAACTGTGACCTACAAAAATAGTAAACACTAACAGAAACATACCAAATAGTGTACTAGACCATAACTGGACTAACAACAATCAAAAAACAATATAGTGTAGGTTCAACATATAATCTAACAATAAAAGATCAAACCAAATTTAATTGTTGTTGTTCTCACGTTTAAGCTACATCAAGCCTTCGTCTCGTCTCCTCCTCTTTGCCTCCTATTGACACAAGCACCTCCACAGCTACTCTCTGTTTTCCCTCCCTTTCTCACGTGACCAAACCGACCCACAAAATAGTTCCATTGGGCTTTTACTCTTTTAGTTCGATGACAGCCCATATGTGTACTTTTGTAGATTAATATCATCTTAAACAACAAAAAACTTGGTCCACACATTAAAATGTGTATTACAAAACTATTAGTGGTACATATTATTGTGTTTATGGGCCTTAGCCCATTTACTTGGCAATGTCACAAGAACAAGTTATACGAAGACAAAGCAACAACTCATCATGTTCAAAGACATTTCAAACTTTCAGGGCTTGTTTGTTTCGCAGAATGTTTTTGACGGATATTTGAATCTTTTTAAGAAATTGGAATGTGAAGGAATGGAATGTTAGAAATTGAAATCCTTAGGATCTAAAATATGACGGAATTAAAATCTGCAAATACTAATGCATGTTTGGTTAGAACGAGGCTTTATACAACCCGTGCGATGCACGGGATGGGTTGTTTGCTGAATAATTATGTGTTTTTTTCATAATGTTGGTGCAGATAGTTGATTGTTATATATTATTTATTTACGTGTATAGTAAAATTTTAATTAAATATTGAAGTAATTAAATATAATGTTAAATTAGATGAAAAAATATGTCGTCTAAATAAATGATAAAGTTACACAACATTTAAATATGTCATACAACATTTAAATATGTCATTTACACCAAAGCTCATTATCAAATTCGAAATATCAAATCAAAGTGATACAGAATTAAAGTTAATATATATCGCAGGTGCTAAAAACTTTATTTACATTGTACTTCAAATATAAAGAAATCCATTTAACAGAATTTGGTACTTGTAACAAATTAAAGGATCCAACGACAACACCTTCATATCATCAACTTGATAACTTGATCAGCTAACATACTTTTTGGCCTATCCTCTAGTTATAACTCTTGGCCCATATACGAAAACATAACCTAATTGCTAGTAACCCTATCAGACTACTCAACCCCTAATTTCACTCAAATAGTTCGCCTCCATCTCTTAATTATTCTCCCACACCAGCCACCGTTTCCCATATCATCTCAAAAGAACATAACGTACCTAAAAAAAATTTCCTTTTCTTTTACTTGTAATAAACGAACACCAAATCCTTATGTTTCTTTTTGTTCAAACACGAATCACAACAGCCCCGGTTTTTTTCACCACGTTTTCTTCTTTTCTTTAAGTAAACACGAAATACAAAAATCTAGATCTTACAAATCACATTCATTTCGTCCTCATCGGACTTAAAAACAAATAAGCATGAATCTTGAACCTGATAATATCCGAATCGAAAATAGATTCGTGTTTATTCGAAGCATCATATGTAGTCTCGACTTCAAGATCTTTGCTAAAAGGTCTCGGGTAGGTTGTTTAATTTTGCATTTATTTCTTGTTCTTGTGTTGTGATAACCGAAAGAAAGATACGGTAATAACAATATTGTTATATTTCGTTCTTTAAATTTCGGATATTTGAAAGAAGCTATGCTTCTATAGATCAATGATGGGTTTAGTTTCAACCCTTATCTATTAAGACTTGTACATTGGTTGAACAAAACTGAGATCTTCTTTATTTTCTTTTTAAGTTCGATTTTTGGTTGTGTCGAGGATGAGACGAATTTGTTGTTTGACGTGAATTTTCGATTTCTTGATGATTGTGAGTGTTGAGTGAAGTTTGGTCTTTCGTAGCAGTGGTGGCTTCGTGTTTTGGTGGTTTGTTTTCATGTGTTATTTATAGGCTAAATTGTGTGTAGTTTAATGGCAAAGGAAACGAAGAGACGTGTTTTTATTGCATAGTTAAAAGTTTGGTTTGTATTCTGTGAGGTTGCAAAACTGAACCCCTTTCATGTTCCATAACCGCATATACATTAAAGTTTGTAGATGTTAATTCGTGTAATTGATATAAGATGGATGTTGCATAAACTACATTGTACCATACCACCCATTTGTGCACAATACTCTTGCACATTAAATTAAGGATCTTAATTCTGTGTAATTGATAAACCATGGATTTTGCTTAAACTACATTGTACCGTACAACCCATTTGTGCACAATACTCTTGCACATTAAATTAAGGGGTTTAACTTTTATATAGTATAGATAACATAAGTCCGTATTTAAAAGATATTCTAATGGATGAAAGTCTACAACTAACAATTTTGACTTTCTATTTACCAATCATATTGCTCGATTTCGTCTACGTGGCAAACTCGAGCTCTCCTATTGGTCTAATTTTTTTTTCAATAAGAAGGGTTTTGCAAAAACACTCCAAAATTATATAAGTAATGTAATCGTGAACGAACAGTAACAATTAATTTGTATATCATTTTCTATGTGTGTTATAGTTATTTTTTCCAAATAAGACTACAAATTTTGTTACTATAACTAGTGATCACCTCTAAATACAATGATCAGAATCTTATATACTAAAAACTTAAGTTGTCTTATAAATGCAAAGTGCTCTCCATAAATGTTTCTTGAATTAATTGTGAAATGTGGAGGCTTCATGTGTTAGTACATTGATTTAATAGTCATGCATAAGGGTAAATCCATAGAAATCATGCACAAAAGTTTGTACGGTACAACATGTTTCAAGCCATCTCTAAACCAATAAATGTTTCATGAATTGAAAGTGAAATGTGGAGGCTTCATATGTTAGTACATTGATTTAATAGTCATGTATAAGGGTAAGTACATAGAAATCGTTCACAAAAGTTTGTACGGTACAACATGTTTCAAGCCATCTCTAAACCTCAATGAATACAAACCAAAAATGCCATGAATGCATAAATTTAACACACCAATTAGTGGTTAGTCTTTTTACCTTCCCGTCCATGAGTTACAAAATTTTTATCAACTATATAATGTGTCAAAAATCACACACAACAAACCACAACTTCCTCCACACCGCGTGCACATTGGGCTACAACTTATTATGGTGGTAAATTAAGCATCATATCGTCTTACTTATTTAGCATATTGATTTATATTATTTTATGTAAATTTCACGTTTATTTTTTGTGTGTAACAATGTAGGACATAAAGATGGTGCTTAGAAGCTTTGGTAGTAACATCATCTTCTCTAATGGTTTAAGAGATCCTACACATCGTTTTCTTATCAATTAAGTGGAACATGCAAGAACATTTTTAGTTTGATCGAAAATGCAATATATTGATTAACTGTATTTAAGTTACTAACGATCAACTATATGTAATTGTTTTTTGTAGCGCGTCAAGAAGCATTAAAGAAAGAGATCGAGAAGTCACAGAAATTGTATCAAGATAAAAAAATGCAAAAGGCCAATGAACAACAACGACAACAACAACGACGACGACGACGACGACAACAACAACAACAACAACGCCACGGCCACCGGTGGGATGAATACTTAGCATTCATATTAATAGTGCGTTACAAATTAAAAATGTAATATTTTACTCCATGTAATACCGATAAACGGGCTAATACTATTGATTCGTTAGCAAGTAAGTTTATTGAAAATAATGTGACGAGCATTCAATTTTTAGTCAATAATTATTACTACACTTTTGTTGGTGCATTTTAATATTTTTGCTCTTAATGTAGTTTTTTGTCTTGCGTTGTGTTAATGTCACTTTCTTAATTAAACGTCTTGGAATATTGCGTGACTTTGATATTTGACATGACTGTGTAAATTATGTCGATGTTACATATTGAAAATGGTAGTATATAATAAAAATATAATAAAAATATTTTCACACTATCATCATAACAATGAGAATCTTCTAAATCGAAGAAGTATATAAAGGAGAAGAAAATTGTATTTGAAATGTTATCCTACACCTATCACGAGGTAAGCATTATTCATTTGAGTTTGAGATCATGTGATTCATGTCGTCATACTGTAAATACTTAGAATGAGTTACTAATGAATGCTCCAAATTCGATATTATAGTTTATGGACAAATGTTGTAATAATGCATTAATTAAAAAATAATTTATGTAACTTACTCATATTAAAAGATTACATATGAAAAGCCTCATTTAAATATAACATTTTGCAAAAAACCTCTTCACATTAAAGAAAGAGATCGAGAAGTCACGAAAACTGTATCAAGAACAAAACATGTAAAATCACTACTACATTCGACGCCACTCCCGTCGACATTTTCGGGGCCATCCCGTCGTCATGTCGACGGGCGTANATGACGAAAACATGAAAAAAAACTAATGATCGTTAGAAATGGACGACACATGTAAGGTATATGTGGGAGTTAACGGAGAAAGCTAACGATCGTTAATGATAGGGATTTATGGTGTTACCAAACTTCATTATAAGGACTCATGACGCAAAAATGAAAACCAAGGGACTTGCGGTGTTATTTTGGGCAAACCATAGGGACGAACGGTGTAATTTACTCTAGGCTAAATTGTGTGTAGTTTAATGGCAAAGGAAACGAAGAGACGTGTTTTTATTGCATAGTTAAAAGTTTGGTTTGTATTCTTTGAGGTTGCAAAACTGAACCCCTTTCATGTTCCATAACCGCATATACATTAAAGTTTGTAGATGTTAATTCGTGTACAGTAAAACCTCTATAAATTAATACTCGATAAGTTAATAAACTCGATAAAATTAATAATTTGTCCAGTCCCAACTTGGGACTAGTACAAATTTGGACCCCAATCGATAAAATAATAAGATAATAATTTTTTTGAAACCCCAGTGTATATATATTAGTCCCAACGAAACTATAAATTAATAATTGCTAAAAATTCCATATCTATGTATATGCGTGTGTATGAGAGATACACTTCAAAATCCTAAGATTGTTTAGTAAAAATTGAATTCATTGTCACTTGTTATTTTTTGTTGAACTTCAAATCTATATTGAGTTTATCTTCAAATCTCCTTATTAAACTAAAGTTTTGTTATGTTGTCTTCTCGTATTGCAACAAAAAGTGTTAGTTTTATTTTCATAAGGTGTGAATATGAATTCATAAAATTCTAATTGGAACTTGTTTTTCAAATTTATTTTCCATCTCTAACGAGTATACATTGTACCTAGTATATTACACCTGAAAATTTAAATGTCATATGTAAAACCTCTTTAAATTAATAAATTATTAATTTATCGATATAATAATATCTCGCTAAATTAATAAAATATTCCGGTCCCAATACTATTAATTTATAGAGGTTTTACTGTAATTGATATAACATGGATGTTGCATAAACTACATTGTATCATACCACCCATTTGTGCACAATACTCTTGCACATTAAATTAAGGATCTTAATTCTGTGTAATTGATAAACCATGGATGTTGCTTAAACTACATTATACCGTACAACCCATTTGTGCACAATACTCTTGCACATTAAATTAAGGGGTTTAACTTTTATATAGTATAGATAATGAAATGAGAAAAAACAATTATATTAAATTATTTAAAATTTAATTTTAGTTTAAGATTAATAAACTAAATATTATTTAATAAATAAATTACTTATCAGATAATAATAATAATTTTTTAAATTATATTATATAAACTAATATATTAAATAAATAGTGTTTTTATATAAAATACAATTGTATTTTTAAGGTATAAATTAAAAAAGTAAATTATAAATAAATTATATTTAATTTTAAATAAATAATAATTTTATAATATAATAATAATAATAATAATAATTTTTAAATAAATAATAATTTATATTCAATTTTAAATAAATAATAATTTTTAAATCTTAATAAAGTGGTTGTTAATAAATAATAATAATAATAACAAAAATAATTAAATGATCGTTTATAATAATAATAATAATAATATGAATTATATGGAATTGTAAACAATCTTCTCATATATGTCATGGAATGTTGAATTCCATATATATGGGATTTTGAAGGAATTTCATTCAATTCCGTTTACCAACCAAACACAGTAAGAAATGGAATTCATATTTCAAATTCTTTGAATTTGTCAACCAAACACGTTATGGAATGGAATTGAATTCCAATTCCACCAGAATCCTTAGGATTCCGCCGAACCAAACAGGCCCTCAAAGTATTGAAAGACTTGTGGTACAATGTAAATATGTTAATATCTGAGTAGTTAAAAATTTAGTTGATGATCAAACATGTATGGATGGTTAACCAAAATATCTGTGTATAAATATCTGTGTATAAATATTGTTCCATTCCTCAATTATAAACACAATTTCAGATAATAATGAAGTTACTTCTAAAATATATCTCCCACCTATTGTTAGTCGTATGTATTTAGAGTCCATGTATATTTGTATGGGCTAAGGCCCAATGACAGACACAATTCACCTCATTAACCTTCATGGTATCAGACGCCAATTCTGATCCTACATCTCTAAACCTTACCAGTTGCATACAGTAAACAATTGTTATTTTTTTTCCAGTTATTCAAGTTTAAAGTTCAGTCGACCGTTGGCTTTTGTGATAGCCAGTCGACCACTGTTTGATCTTCTAAACCGATCGTTGGTTTGTGTTTGATAACCAGTCGGTGTTGCTCTTTTTTTGGTGTTATTGATCGTCTGCTATTTGCTATATTCTGCTTAGTTTGTCAAGTTTCACAATACCCTCTAAACCCTACAATTATTACAGTCCAGTTTATTTAATTCACAACCCTACCAAGCCCTAACCTACGTACAGATTCCTTTGCATCAATACTATCATACCCTCAAACTTCATCATGACAGGCTCAACCCCTCCCCCACCCCTACTAATCTACTATCTGATAAACTCTCCACAATCACCAACCTTACAACCCATGTTCCTGTCCTTTTGGATGTGGACGAGATGAACTACTCATCTTGGACATACTTCTTTTTAAACCTATGTCGTGGCTACCATATTTCAGATCATCTTTTGTCTGCTAAACCTGATGATGCTACCTCCAGTACCACGCCATCTCCAACAGAAGAATGGCTAACCATCGATACCATCATCCTAACCTGGATTTTCACTACCTTATCCAAGAATCTACAACAGAGACTTGTTGTTGAAAACCCTAAAACAGCTAAGGAGGCATGGGATAAGCTTGCTTTGATTTTTACTAATAATAAGAGATCGCGGTCCATAGCATTAAAGGCGGAGTTGCGCACGATGAAGCTTGGGGACTTGAGCATTGATGCTTACTTCCGTAAGATCGAGTCCATCGTGACAATTCTTGCTAGTCTCGGGTCCCCTATTAGTGATGATGATATCGTTAATACTGCTCTTGATGGTTTACCGGATAAGTATACACATGTGTCTGATATTATCATTCACCGTGAGCCATTCCCGGACCTCAAGACGGTTCGGTCCATGCTCACTACCGCGGAGATGCGACTCAAGTCTAGGGCTCATGCTACGTATGTTGATTCTACTTCTTCATCACCATTGGTTTTATGGGCTAACTCTACTTCCAATTCGAGGCGTTCTACTTCCTCTAATGAAAAGGTAAACAAACCATGTTTCCTTTTTGCTCAAGGGTTTTGTCGGTTTGGTGTACATTGTAAGTTCCTTCACGATGGCATTCATGGTAACACTTCTAAGCGTCCTACTGTTCCTGTTCCACCATGCAACAACTTATCATCTAATGATTTAGTGACTCTCCAATCACTTTTGACTAAACTAGGAACTCACGGAACTTTGAATGGGGGTGAACCAAAATTATCTCATGCTAGTACTAATGTGTCGAATTCCAGTGGTACAACTAAACCATTGGCGTGCTATGTTAATGTTCCTCCTGGATTTGGTAATCAGGCCCAAGCCCAGTCCGTTTACCAACAGCCCACTCCTACTTACGGGGGTCACTCTATGGCAGGAGGTACTTTCAATATACAGGGGGTTCATTGTTTGGCTGGTTCATCACAGCAGGGGGTTCAAGTTCCACTTCAGCCGGGGGGTCAGTTTCCCACGGTTCAAAACGGACAGGGGGTCAGTTCATGGCTGCAGGTTCAACACAGCAGGGGGTCAGTATTTTGCGCCAGGGGGTTCTAATTTCACTAGTTCGCAGCAGGGGAGTTCTCCACAAGGGGTCAGTTTCCCATGGGGAGTTCACATCCAGTTGCTAATGGTTTGACAGGTTTGCAGCAAGGGGGTTCTTTACCAGGTCAAGAAACACTTTTGCATCATGCTTTTACTACTGACAAACTTCAGGATCCTAATCCCGGTAACTGGAATATGGATACAGTTGCGTCCTCTCATCTTAATGATGATGTCAATTGTCTTAGTGATGTTTTTAACTCGTGTATTAACCCATCTGTTGCAGTTGGTGACGGGCATTCTATTCCCGTTGTCAACTCCGGCCATAGCATTTTGCATACACCTCATCGACCACTTCGTTTAAATAATGTCTTAATTACTCCTAATATTGTTAAAAATTTGATCTCTGTTTGTCAATTTGTTCGTGATAATTATTGTACAGTTGAGTTTGACCCTTTTGGTTTTTCTGTTAAGGAGTTTCAAACGCGTCGGGTGCTGCTCCGCTGTGATAGCAATGGAGATCTTTACCGAGTCACTCAGCCTTCCACCATTCCGCATGCTTTTCTAGCGAGTCAGTATACGTGGCATCAACGTCTTGGACATCCAAGAAGTGAAGTTGTTGACATAAATAATGCATAAAAACGTTATTTATATTTTTCGATATCTCTACGTTTTGATGATCACAAAATGTAAAATCATTAAACGTAAGATTACTACGTAAACAAGTATTAAGCTAGTTTATATCATTTTATCCAACTTAATCACTTAAGGTATGAATAAACAAGTGCTTAATACATCTCATGATCAAAGGGGTATTTAATTAATTATTACAAAGTTTATTTAATAATATAAACATATTATATATTTTTGAAAAACACTTTTGGTAATAAAAGAAAATGTTTAAATCATACTAAATATATGAATTCAAATTTTTAACCAAAATCAGTTAGTTTTTCACCAAATAAACTTTCCCCACTAAAAGACAGAAAATCTGGCCGTTACAGCTGGGCGGCCCCCTTAATTTTAAGGGGGCCGGCCATGAATTAAGGGGGCCGGCCACGCTCCCCTGTCAGATTCTGTCAGAAATTTTCTCCTATAAATACCACCTCAAACCTGGTATTTTTCTCACCTCTTGCACGAAAATTTTCAGATCTAAATCTCTCTAAACATCTTCTAAAACCCTTTGATCATTTGATTATTAATCCTTGTTTCAAGTGATTCAATCCCTCCTCATCCATCCTCATCCAAAGTGCAAGAGAAGAATACTCCTTCAACCTCAAGTTTAAGAAGTATTGTATATTTGTTGTGTATATTGTGTATAGCATTTGTGAAGTAGTGTTGTGTTTATAGTAAGTAGTTCTAGGAGAGCTAGTTGTGAATAGAAGTTGGGTAGAGAAGAAGATTAAGTAGTGAAGTAGTGAAGTGGTGTGTAGTAGTGAAGAAGTTGAGGTGTGTACAAGTAGTGAAGAAGTAGTGATAAGTTGTGGTGTGTTGTGAGATTGGTTCTAGCTAGGATTAGGACCCGACATTTAGCTTAGTGTCGTAAATTGGTGTAAGCAAAAGTCGTGTAAGGTTTTCTCCGCCATAAGGGAGCTTGTTGACATAGTGAAGAAAACTCCCGAGTTAGGTGCTCGGGGAGTGGAGTAGGACGAAGAGGAGATTCGTAGCCGAACCACTATAAATCCTTTGTCTCACGGTGCCATTCTTCCATCTCTATCTTTTTACATACTTACTTACATACTTGTCATATTGTATACTTGTTGATATCGTAGTTTATAATTGTGCAAGTCTTTTGGTATCATATAAAGTTCGGATTGGTGTTTTCATAAACAAAGTTTTTATAAATTAAAAAGACGTAAAACTATTCAACCCCCCCCCCCTTCTAGTTTTCCACAATTAGTATCAGAGAGCCACGTCAAACAAGATTTTTAAAATATATTGTATTTTAAAACTTGAAATCGATCTATGGAAATGGAAAAATATTTAGAAGGAAAAATTGATTTTAAACCACCATTTCTTGAAAATGAAAATTTTCTTACATGGAAAAATTAATTCGAAAGTTATGTGAAATCAATAGACTATAATCTTTAGCATGTCATTTCAATTGGTGATAATAAATCAATAAATACTACTTTTGAAAAACAAAATAATTTGGCAAAATTTATTATATACAAAGCTATACCAAATGTTGAATATGAGAGAATATTTTTTTGTCAAACGGCAAATGACATGTGGAAAAATCTTTTAAAATATCACCAAGAAAAATGTCAAGCCAAAGAGAAATTTGCACATGAGTTAGTAGCAAAAGAAAGTATTGTAGATAAATATTTAGTTGAAATAAGTACAAGTGCTACTAGTTCAAATGTCTTATATGTAGGTAATGATGCCGAAAACAACATGAGCTATGACAAGAA
>LBNU01001490.1:0-12776 GCA_014162995.1 Artemisia annua
CAATTAACATGCTAGGCTAGATTTATCTTTTGTTTGCTTAGATCTAATGAAACCTAACTATTAATTATTGGTTATTGGTGTGTTATTAATTGTCTTGGATGAATGTTTATCAATGTTAGGCTTAAGAAAAGTGGCTAACCTCCTATACAGTAACATGCTTGAACGTCTTAAGAAACATGAATCAATGCGTACCAAGGTTTTATGGTAGTATTTAATGCATGAGCCACTGTTTACAATCCCTATGATTGGGTGCTTTACGCATCGTTGTAGGAGGAGATAAGAGCTCATAGAATTGGGGAGATATGTACGCCACCCCATGAAAGGTATTAAGGAATACACCCGTCATCCACGCAATTAATACACACACTAATTAACCGGTAAAAGATAGTTAGGGAGTAAAGAAATCTAAGTAAACACATTTGTCTCCATATAAGTTCTACAACCTTTTACTTTCTTGTTATTTTATTTTAATTGCAATAGTAGCTTTTGGGTTAGTTGACTAGCAACTAATTCTGCCCACTCCTTCAAACCCGAGATTTTACTTGCTTTTATAAAAATATATAAATACAAAAATAATCTTCCTTCACCCTTAGACCTATTAGAGTAGTTTTTCAATCCTAACGAACACTATTCCTTGTGAGAGAACGATCAATCCCCCGTACTTACCACTACACTATACTACATCGGTCAGGTACACTGCCTGGTGGGATTACAAACTTCTCAAGATCCCTTGAGAAGTAAAACCTGTTGTGTGGTCGCAATCCGCACGTATCAAGTTTTTGGCGCCGGTGCCGGGGAATAGATATTGTTTAGGTTGAATTTTTATTTTATTAGGTCTACACACTAGATTCCTTTCTAGTGAGATTTTTATTTTATTTTTCTAGGATTTCTTTAGTCTATCTTATTTCTTCGTGTTTTTGTTCGTAACCATTACCATCCGCCATCATGGAAGGTGGTAACATCCTTGATCCCAACAACCCACCTCAACCAAACCACCCACCACAACCAAACCAACCTCCTAGAGCCCGTACCTTAGGAGAGTATTCCCGTCCTAGCCACCAAGGCTATCGAAACACCATTGAGCTCACTCAAGGAGCCAATGTCACTCCCTTGCGATCCGACACCATCCGGTTGGTGCAAAGCGGATGCGCATTCCATGGTCTTCGTTCCGAAGATCCAAATCAACATCTCAAGGATTTCCTCAAAATCGTAGATTCCATAGACCTTGATGTTGCCACTCGAGAGACTATCCGATTGCGTCTCTTCCAATTCTCTCTGCGGAACCAAGCTTGTCAATAGCTTGAGCGTCTTCCCGCCGGATCCATCACCTCTTGGGATGATCTCACCACTCGTTTCCTTGCTCAATTTTTCCCACCGGGAAGAACTACCAAGCTAAGGAATGATATCTTGATGTTCCAACAACGTCAAGGTGAAACCCTCTACGAGGCATGGACTCGATTCAAGGACTTACTCCAAAAAGTCCCTCATCATGGCATAGACCTTTGGCACCAAGTCCAAATCTTCTATGACCATATCAATATCCCCACGAGGCAAACCATTGACCAAGCGGCCGGTAGTAAGCTACGTGATCTAAGTGCGGAACAATCATGGGATCTCCTAGAAGATCTTGCTCTTTATGACAACGAAAGTTGGAATGATCCCCGTGATTCGAATAAAACGGTCAAGGCAATATCTTTGCCTTCGAATAATTCAAGCACTTCCGACCGTAGGATCATAGAACTTGAAGACCAAGTCAAGTTTCTCATGAAATCCTACGAGGCTCCTAACCCTTCAAGCCAAGTGAATAAAATCACTTGTGCGAATTATGTAGTGGTCCCCACGACACTTGTGATTGCATGGAACTCCCCGAACAAGCTTTTGCGGACTACGCATCCTCGCGTACCGACGGAGCGGGAGACAAGTGGTACACTTTCAAACCCGAGCCAAACCCTTACGGTGATTCATACAACCCCTCATGGAAAAATCACCCGAACCTTAGGTGGAAGTCGAACCAAAACGTGCCCCAAACCAATTCTTCCAACCCATTTAATCGTTTTCAATCAAGCGGTTCATCCTCAAACCGCACTTTCAATAGCAATCCTTCCAAAACCTATGGTAGTACCAATAATTTTGAAGGGTTGATGTCGAAATTTATGGCATCTCAAGAAGCTCGTATATCCAAGTTTGAATCCGAGTTCAAACAAAGGCAAAGCGAGATGACCAATAAAATCGATTCCTTGTTGAAGATTTTCAATGACCGAGAGATGGGCGCCCTCCCGAGCGACACGGTCAAGAACCCGAAACTAAACGTTAACTCCATTTCTTCGGTTTCGTCCCCTAGTTCTTGCCCACAATACTATTCGGTCAACGCCATGAGCACGTGTTTCAAACAAACCCAAATCCCTCAAAAAGACCACGAGAGTAAGGCATCCAACGCCAAATCGGTCGATAACATAGTTGAAACACCCCCCACACAAGACCTCGACGAAGAATTCAAGGAACTCCACCTTGAACGTCCGGTTATTGATGTGTTAGAGCGAGCCCCCTACTATAACGCCCTCTTAGAAAGATATGAGAAGAAGCTCAAGTTAGGAGACAAGGGGACCGCCTTCGTTCGGAACAAGCTACCTAAGAAATTAGACGACTCGGGCTTATTTGTCCTACCGTGCAAGATCGGTAATTCGGAGGCTCATGACATATTGGCCGATCTTGGCTCAAGCCTTAACTTACTTCCACTACCTCTCTACACCGCCCTCAAACTAGGAAAGCTAGAAGAAACCAAGGTGATAATAGGATTAGTGGATGGAAGTGTAGCATACCCGGTAGGAGTAGTAAAGGACGTGGTAGTCCACATAGGGAAGTTGACAATTTTAGCCGATTTCCACATTCTCGACATGATTGGCGACCCTACATGCCCCTTGTTGATAGGAAGAGGATTTTTAGCGACCGCTAGTGCTATGATTGATTGCAAGGAATCTAAGATAGCGGTAGGAGAAGGAGAAACTTGGTCGGTTTATGATGTTAAGAAACATGCCTATGATACTATTGAGGAATCAACCGATAGCAAGACCTCTAGATACGGACCATGGTTAGAAGGAGACTTTATAGGACCCCAACGCCCATTCTACCTAGAAGATGACTTTGTAAACCGAACAAAAACGGTAGAGCAACTTTTGGCTAGGGACACCGAACTAGATCCCTTTGAAGATCCCCTAGTTTTTAGAAAGATTACCGACTTCCTAGGAGTTTTGCCAATTAACCTAGCCATGAATAAGTGGAAGAGCAAAGGCGATAAACATAAATGGAATTGAGAAAAGCCACCTAAGGAAGGAGATGGATCATGGCACATAAAGATGACTCTATATGATCCGGATGGAGAGAGGTTTGAGAGGTCATATTTCACCAAACGCACCGATAGGACACTTCCAACCAAAATTAACCCTAAGGATGTCCTCGATGCGGAACTCACCTATGTAGGATAGAATGACTTTGAGTCTAGCTACAAGACTCGTTAATAAAGAAAAGCGCTTCTTGGGAGGCAACCCAAGCTTTGTGTTTATTTGTTTGTTTGTTTGATTTTATTTGTTTCCGTATGTAGGTTATTTTTCTTGTTATTGATTCATGCTTCAAACTAACTTGTGAAAATGCTTTATTTTGTTTTTAACTTCGTCTTAACTACATATAAAGGTATTTTGCAAAAGATAAGTGTAAGGGAAATCTAAATCGGTTTATAAGAACGAATGAACATGAATCATAACAATGTAAATTAACATACATATTAGTAATTGTTTGAGTCAAATGCTTGTATCGAGTCATAATGATATTTTTGCAGGAATTCCAGGAAGTAAGGTATAGTTTTTCCATAAATTTTCCAGAAACTTAACATGAGAATTCTGTCAGATCATTTCTGACGGCGTCAGGCATTACAACCTGACGGCGTCAGGCAGTAATTTTCTGCAATTTTTGAAAGTTTTGTTTTTCTTCCGGAATAAGTTTTGTTAATTCTCTAACTTATAATCTCCAGGAATTCTGCAAAAGTATTCATTCCACAAGCATTATATCCTACTATAGATTATACCGCCGATTTTATGCGAGGTTGGCCTTTATTCTTTTTCAGGTTAACAGGTTATTTTGGACAAGGAGATGATTTATATTTCGGAAGGGAAGCTTTGAGCGTTCATCTTTCTTGGAAGAAGATCTAACCATGTTACCTCACTATCCACACCAAACGAATCAGGGGAGTATTTTGTTTCATTCTTTCATTTTATTTACTTTTACATCTTTTATGTGAACATTGGGGACAATGTTCGGTTTAAGTGTAAGGGGGTAAATGAAGATACCTTAGAAAATGCAATTGCGCTTGATTTTTGTTTGTTTGATAGTAAATTTGCAATCAAACCGAGAGAAATATTTGTTAGGGCAATTTTAGCGCCAATTTAAATTTTTTTACAACATTTAGAAGTGAAACTTTTATCTTAATGAGCGTCTCATGGATAGGAAATTATATGACTAGCACAAAACCGTACCACTAAAAAAAATTTCACCCCAAATATGTGAGTTTCGCCCCTAGAATTGGTAGGAAAAGCATCCATCTTTGATGCTATGATGTGTGTACCGGTAGCACTTAGATTCTAGAACTTGCGTTATGACCATCTCAAATCCACAAGTGAGACTACATTCGTGTAGTTAGATCTTTTTTTTGGGTAAAAGGGATTCACCCTGGTAAAATATATTAATCACAAAAAGTTAAGTACAATGGAATGTGGCTGAATTACCACATTAACCTCAAGCATCGCTTGAACAACCTCTTACCACTAAACGCTTGTGACAGGCCACAAAGCGAAACAAACTAAAAACAAACAGTAACTAAATCACCAATTGGAAACATCCAACGCAGGAAACAAGAATCGCCACAAATATCCATAAACCTCTTCTACGGAGATTGATGAACCAACTGAGACTGCCTCCTTAAAAACCTCTCCAAGAAAAAACCCTGAGGGAAAACCTTGGAAGAGGGAAAAAAGAGTACAACTCTCAATTGGATCTCCATCGAATCATCCAAACAGCCAAACGCAACTTCCAAAGAGACCTTATCTTCAAACAAAAACCAGCGATGAATAGACATCATGAATGCATAAGAGAATGAGGTAACTTCCACACGCTCAAAAGATCTATCACGTTCGCCGTCTTCTTAAATCTGCAAGTGAGAAGCTTGAGCCGAACCGTAGACTTGATGAAATCAATCACTTGAGCTTCCGATCTTTTTTGCTTCTTGAATATCCTATTGTTTCTTTCTTGCCAAATAATATAAGAAGTTGCTGCAAACAAGAGCTTAGAAACAACACTTCGTGTAGACCTTGACTTCGCCGAAATAACAAGGTAATTAACAATAGCGTCCAGCGAAGAAGGCATAAAACTAACTCTAGCAAACACCTTCAAAGAATCCCAAACCTGTGAAAAAAACATACAATCAAAGAAAAGGTGGTCATGAGAATCAGGTTGCAACTCGCAAAGCGGGCATAGCAACAAAATATTATTGNAACTGAGACTGCCTCCTTAAAAACCTCTCCAAGAAAAAACCCTGAGGGAAAACCTTGGAAGAGGGAAAAAAGAGTACAGCTCTCAATTGGATCTCCATCGAACCATACAAACAGCCAAACGCAACTTCCAAAGAGACCTTATCTTCAAACAAAAACCAGCGATGAATAGACATCATAAATGCATAAGAGAATGAGGTAACTTCCACACGCACAAAAGATCTATCACGTTCGTTGTCTTCTTAAATTTGCAAGTGAGAAGCTTGAGCCGAACCGTAGACTTGATGAAATCAATCACTTGAGCTTCCGATCTTTTTTGCTTCTTGAATATCCTATTTTTTCTTTCTTGCCAAATAATATAAGAAGTTGCTGCAAACAAGAGCTTAGAAAAACACTTCGTGTAGACCTTGACTTCGCCGAAATAACGAGGTAATTAACAATAGCGTCCAGCGAAGAAGGCATAGAACTAAATCCAGCAAACACTTTCAAAGAATCCCAAACCTGAGAAGAAAACATACAATCAAAGAAAATGTGGTCATGAGAATCAGGTTGCAACTCGCAAAGCGGGCATAGCAACAAAATATTATTGTTGTTAGCATCCTGCAGCCTCAACATATCCTGCGTCTTCAGTCTCCTTTTGATAACCAGCCAAAGATGAAAAGCATGTCTAGGAATCCGATGAGAAAACCAAACAACATGAAACCACTCAACCGTATCACCCCGGGGTCTAATACAATCCCAAACCAGCGAGACCGAAAAATTCTTAAAACTCCCATCACTAGTGCGCCAACATAAACGATCATCCATATGATTAACCAAATGAGGAACCGTAATCGAACTAAGAGGCGGGTACTGAACTTCCCATTGAGCGGGCCATGCCCAACCATCCCCCGAAATAATATCCCTAACCGTAGATCCTATGGAAAACCCCGCATGATGAATATCCCGAGAAGAAACAATACTCGATAAGGGGCAAACATCACACCATGAATCGAACCAAGCTGAGATCTTTAAACCGTTTCCTAACTTATACCATACGAATCTACATATAAGAGGCCGGATCTGTAAAATCTTACGCCAACTCCATGTCATATTTCCACGAAACGGAACATCCCAAAAATTGCGACCTCTAAGCTTATAAACATGAATCCATTTAACCCAAAGGGATTCCTTCCCTGTAATAATGCTCCATATATGCGAAGAAATCAAGGCATTATTAAAAGAGTCAAGCTTTCTTATACCAAGACCCCCTTCCTGCCTAGGTAAACAAACAACATCCCAAGCAACTTTCGATTTACCTTTCCGCGGCTCACCATAACACCAAAGAAACCCTCTCATAAGCTGCTCAAGATCATGAACAATACGAGTCGGGAGAATAAAAACCGAAGCCCAATAAACATGCATAGAAGAAAGCACCGATTGAATTAATTGCAACCGACCAGCAAACGAAAGAGATTTATTCCTCCAATCCTTAATACGATTAGACAACCTCTCAACCAGCTCTTTACAATCCCTATAAATCAATCTAGTAGTAACAAGGGGCACACCAAGATATTTGACCGGAAGAGCACCTTCTTCAAATGGAAGAACCTGAAGAATAGCAATCTTGACGTGATAACGAACATTACAGAAATAGGTTGTACTTTTAGGCAAACTCGGAGTAAGACCAGAAGCTACTTAAACTCATCCAACGCATCCATAATAACTTTGGCCAAATGGACATCACCATGGGCAAAAAGGAACAAATCATCAGCAAAACACAAGTTAATGATATTCAAATTAGAGCAGTGGTGATGAAAAGTAAAAGAATCAGCCACACGCACTCGTCGATTCAACATGAGAGTAAGGACCTCCATAACAAGAGTAAAGAGGTACGGAGACAATGGATCACCTTGCCTCAAACCCCTCTTACCCTTAAAATAACCATGTAACACACCATTAACACTAATCGAGAAAGAGGTCGACGTAACACATTCCATAATCCAATCCACCATACGACCATGAAAACCAAAACCAATCAGAATACTCCTTAAAAAATTCCAATCAACCGTATCATAAGCCTTTTGAATATCAACTTTAAACGCACAACGAGCGGGCCCACGATCCAAATGATAATTATGCATAAGCTCCTGAGTAAGAAGAATATTATCCGAAATCCTTCTACCCGGAACAAACGCAGATTGATTTAAACTAACTAACGATGTTAAACTCTCTTTGATACGGTTGGCAATAATCTTGCTAATACATTTATACATAACATTGCAGCAAGAAATAGGCCTAAAGTCATTAATCCGGGAAGGAGATGTGACCTTAGGAAGAAGAGCAATAGTAGTATGATTAACTTCTTTAAGAAGCTTACCGTTAATGAAAAACTCTTGCACCGCTTTAATAACATCGCTAGAAATAATATCCCATGCACCTTTAAAGAAAGCCGCAGAATACCCATTAGGACCCGGAGACTTATCATCCCCCATCGAAAAAAATACAATCCTTTAATAACGGGATCGTGTAGTTAGATCTACTACATGATAAGAGGCATTAGGATTAACCCTTTGTTTTACACCCGTATTTTTGTTATAATTACGTAGGCTACATTGGTCAAGTAATTCTCCCACACCCTTTGCGTTGTACCCATTTTTGGTACACGATACCCCTAGTACACCCCTCCGAGCCTATCTTTTCGTTTCGATCTTTGAGCATCTTACTCAAAGTGAGAATTTGTTACACCCCACTTAAATGTACACCCAAATCGCCTTAGCCTACCTTGTATGCACTCATCTTTAGTGCATTATTGTGACAACATTTGTTAAACCCTTTGTTAATTATCTAATCGATTACATGGTTGCTAAGTCGAGTCATATCCTTGTACATATTGTTTTGGGACGATTGGGACTCATGGGTAAAGTACTAGTGTAATGGAGTAATGGGGAAGAACAACATTATTACCCCCATATGTGCTAAATATTTTAAAAGTACTCCAAGTTTTTCAATTATCTTAATTCGAGTCATTAGAATAGTAATTGTAAAGTTATGTAAAAGTTCAAGTGTAAGGGGAGAACCGAGGCCCCTATGATGTATTATTTTGGATGGTAGGGTAAGAATGTATGAAAAAAAAAAAAAAAAGAAAAAAAATCGAAAAATTAAGAAAAATACAAAAAAATTAGAAAAAGAAAAGTAGAAAAAACATACGGACTACCATCCCGTTTCTTTTATGTTTCTTTTAAGTTTTTGTTATTTTGTTTTTAGCTTAAGATTGAGTCGAGTCTTGGCTTAGCAACATTGTATAGTGCATGTATTTGATCATGATAATTAACTCGCCACCATTAAAATACCCTTTATTCCAACCAAACCGTGTTTATCATATCCCTACACCTTACATTACAACCCTTTGGAAAGCCCTCTTTGATAGTTTATCTTAGGTGCTTACGCCTAGTGGAGGAGTAATTGATCCTCTCCCAAGCCTATGGTAATCTAGTTGCTATGACAGGTAGTGAGAGATATTTTCCATTTTCATTTATGAGATATAATTCTATGACACTTGAGAGATGAGAGTATCCAAACACTATTTGTGAGGTGCTAGTGTATGATTTCCGTGCTTATTATGATTAGGATCGAGTAACTATTTGTTGTAATTACTTTTATATTCGTGTTAAATGACCCCTAACTCATATTTTGATTGGAATAAAAGCCTATTTGCTTGAGGACAAGCAAATCTCAAGTGTAAGGGTATTTTATAAGACAAAAAGTGTACCCGTTTTAAGGGGTCATTTAAGCTCTAACTCGATTAAATATGATCAAATATTGCCCTAAATCGTTCCTTTTGTCATTTTAGGTACTTTTGAGAAGAATTCTGAAAAACATATCATTTTGGACGTTTTTGGAGTATAAAAGTGAAGAAAACGACAAAGTCTCAAAAGAAGCTGGAAAACTTCCTGACGGCGTCAGAGTCATAAGGTGACGCCGTCAGCCAACCTAGACAAAGGAGTGGAATCAGATTACACTAGACGCCCTAAGAAGAAAGTGACATGTTTACACCTGACGGCGTCAGGTGTTACAAGGTGTAGGCCGTCAGGTGTTAAGTTAAAGAGTGACGGCCCAGAGCAAAATACAAGTGACGGCGTCAGAAGTAGATCTAGGCCATCCGAGAACCCTAATGGCGGCGAGTTGACGGCGTCAGGACCCATAACCTGACGCCGTCAGAATGTAAAATCTATATATACTTTTCTATTTTTCATTCATTAAGGGTGGAACTTTTGGTGCAACTTTGGGAATAAACCCTAAGACGAATTTGGCTGTATTTTCAAGGGTTTTTCACCCTTGAATCCTTCATGTTTAATTAAAGATAAGTCCTCACTTAAATTAATCAATATGTCTATGTGTTGGTTAATCATATCTTATGCTTGTCTTTCAATTAACATGCTAGGCTAGATTTATCTTGTGTTTGCTTAGATCTAATGAAAGATCTAATGAAACCTAACTATTATTGGTGTGTTATTAATTGTCTTGGATGAATGTTTATCAATGTTAGGCTTAAGAAAACTGGCTAACCTCCTATACGGTAACATGCTTGAACGTCTTAAGAAACATGAATCAATGCGTACCAAGGTTTTATAGTAGTATTTAATGCATGAGCCACTGTTTACAATCCCTATGATTGGGTGCTTTACGCATTATTGTAGGAGGAGATAAGAGCTCATAGAATTGGGGAGATATGTACGCCGCCCCATGAAAGGTATTAAGGAATACACCCGTCATCCACGCAATTAATACGCACACTAATTAACCGGTAAAAGATAGTTAGAGAGTAAGAAAATCTAAGTAAACACATTTGTCTCCATATAAGTTCTACAACCTTTTACTTTCTTGTTATTTTATTTTAATTGCAATAGTAGCTTTTGGGTTAGTTGACTAGCAACTAATTCCGCCCACTCCTTCAAACCTGAGATTTTACTTGCTTTTATAAAAATATAAAAATACAAAAATAATCTTCCTTCACCCTTAGACCTATTAGAGTAGTTTTTCAATCCTAACGAACACTATTCCCTGTGAGAGAACGATCAATCCCCCGTACTTACCACTACACTATACTACATCGGTCAGGTACACTGCCTGGTGGGATTACAAGCTTCTTAAGATCCCTTGAGAAGTAAAACCTGTTGTGTGGTCGCAATCCGCACGTATCAACCCCCGTTTTGACCAAAATTTTAAAATTCTTTTCGTTTTTAAATAAGAAATTGCATGAAAAAGAAGTGCTTTGCACATAAAAAAATAAAGAAAAGAAGTGTTTAGTCTTGATTAGGTTAGAACAAAGGGGATCCCGACTCTGCCAGAGTGTTGATCTGGCTGCTTCCTTAACGATTAGACTAAGGTTTCACGATTTGTGCAAATGAAAATGCTAAGCGTAGAGTACTTGGTTCTCTTTAGAGCTTATATAACTAATCTATGCCTTTTCCTCCCAGGAGCTCCTAATCTGACTAAATAAGTGCTGTTTTCAAACTTTTGAACGTTAAAATCATTTTGTTGTGTAAAACAAATTTTTATACAATTTTGATATAGAGTCCGAGTTCAACTTTTTATTTTAATTTTGGAAAAAGCATGCTTTCTTAAAATGGAATGATATTGCAAATGAAATAAGATTAGAATATTCTAAAAGTAAAGTTGTGAGTATATTGTTCCAAAAAAAATTAATGAAAAAATGAAACAGAGAAAAAATGAAAAAAAAGAGAAAAAATGAAAATGAAAAAAATTGATGTGTTGAATAAAATTAAAAGTTGCTTATGAATAAATGTGCGAAACTTGCTTTTTCTTAAATTTGAATCGGAAGTTGAACTAGTATTCGTCAAGTTTATCATAAAGATTAAACGGTAATTTGGTAGATTGTTGATTTCGAAAGACCCCGAAAGCTCCGATACTATTCTCGATGGTGTAAAAACCTAACCTCCTAAGTTTATGCTAAAAGGACGAGCTGAGAAGAAAGTCACCACATGGAATAATCTCATCTTTGCGTCTTTAATCTCTAAATGATTGTTGTTGTTATCTGTTTAAGTATTTAATACCAACTTAGTGGGAATATCAGAAATCTTTGAAAATCGAAATCCCGCTGATTCCAGTACTATTCTCGAGGGTGTAAAAACCTAGCCTCCTAAGCTTATGCTAAAAGGACAAGCTGAGAAGAAAGCCGCTACATGGAAAGGCCCTTTTTGATTCTTAGATATTCGAGGTTCCCGGTAAATTAGTATTTGACTTAAACAAATAACAACCATAATAAGTGTCGATTTTTGTGGTCAAACTTTTGAAAATAAGCACATTCACCTAACTTGAATAAATTGTGGGAGTGAAAAGTTAAGTCTCGGCTTACATAGATTATTAGCATAAGTAGCGTTAGCATTTTACAAAAACATTTGCACATTGACTTTAAGCTTAGTTGGGAGTATCAAAAAGAGGATGACGATTATAATTCCCTAGATGTTGATATAAATAATGCCTAAAAACGTTATTAACATATATCGATATCTCTATGTTTTGATAATCACAAAACGTAAACTCATTGAACTACAAATTATGACGTAAACAAGTATTTAGTCGTAAATATTCACATTAACATCCAAATCACTTAAGGTATGAATAAACAAAGTGTCTAATGCATTTTATGATCAAAGGAATTTTTATCTTTACAAACCTTACATTTTTTATAAAGTGGGACAAACATTTTTAAACTTATACAAAATATTTTTGTATTTATAAGAAATGTTTTATTCAAAATAAATATTTTGAATTCAAATTTCTACCCAAAAAATGGCTATATTTTAAAAAAAAACCTTCCCCACAAAAAGACAAAAATTCTGAAGAAAAAATATTTTTTTATTAGGCGGCCCCCTTAATTAATTAAGGGGACCGGCCAGAATTAAGGGGACTGCCCCTTGATTAAGGGGACCGCCCATGCTCCCAAACAATATTTTTTCCCCTATAAATACTGATTCGTTTCACAGATCTTTCTCACCTTTTGCACCCCAAAACTTTCTGTTCTAGATCTCATTTCTATTCTCTAAAATCCTTTGATCATATATACATAAATCTTTGTTTCAAAGTGATCCAAGCCTCAACCTTTCAAGTGCAAGAGAAGAATACTTCAATCTACCAAGAGAAGAAGTATTACAACTTATTGTGATCTCCACATCCAAGTTAATTAGAGCATCATCTATTATATCTATTTCTTTGTGTAACTAGTTGTGAATATTT